>JAJOOS010022454.1:0-14789 GCA_029582725.1 Solanum chiquidenum | reverse complement strand
TTTTGGAAAATAAAATACTTATTGTGTTGTATGACATATTTGATTTTCTTATCTATAGAGATGGCAAATAGTGGAAGAAACTCTTCCATTGTTGATCTATGATTGACTTGCAAGTCACAAGTATATAATAGTGGTGAGTTCAATACATCATTTATTTAATCATATCATTTTTTAATCTTAAAAGTAGTATTCTAACATTTGATTTTATCTTAAAAGGTCCAAGAGTCAAGACAATGAAGAAAGACGTAAAGTACTAAGTTTTGTTAGTATTTTTGTTGGCACTTGAGACTTGAAAGTGGTCTCATGGAAGAAAGTCAAGAAACTACATTGTTGCTCATTTTTTGTTATTTGTTATTGTTGGCATTTGAAAGTGATCTCATGGAAGAGGGCAAGAAGCTACATTGTTTGTTGCTCATTGTTGTTGTTTGTTATTGTTGGCACTTGAAACTTGAAAGTGGTCTCATGAAAGAAACTACATTGGTGCATTATTGTTACTTGTTAAATTATTATTATGTTGTGGTGTAATGGCATGATCAATTGATCATTGTATTTGTGAAGTGTAGTGAAGTTTTATCACTTGTTAAATTGTTGCTTGTTAGTACAATGCACTTTTATTAATTAAAAACTTTGGCAGTATGACAATTTTGACTTTTAAAGTGAACTTTTTGTTGGTAGTTAAAATAAATGTCCAATTAATTTAGGGACAACTTGCATTATACAGTTACAAGTATACTTCTTTAGGGACAACTTGCATTTTACAGCTTGCATTAGTTTATAGCAACAGTGGTACATATATATGTAATAATATTTTGTTTATAGTAGCAGTGGTACAAGTGTTAAATGTACATGTTTCAGACTTCAGCTATAGGGCATTTTACATAATATTGCAGCTGATATGACATAGCAATGTAACTATTTTTAGCCCATTAAACTGAAAAATCAAACAAACAATTTGTATAATTTTAAATTTTTAAAAGCCCACTAAGCAGGCCCATAACAAAAAAACCGAACCGAAAAAACATAAACCGAACCGAATTTAATAAAACCGAACCGAACCGAAATAATTCGGTTTGGTGTTCGGTACACGTTGTACAAGAACCAAAAAAAAAACCGAAACCGAACCGAATAACCGAATGCTCAGCCCTACTAAACTCTATACCCAAAGAAACCCTAAATCCTTCATCCTAAACCTTAGGGCTAAACCCTAAGAAACCCCTAAACCTTAAAAAATCAAAAAACCCTAATAACATTTAAAAACCCTAAACCCTAAACGTTTAAAAACCCTTAACCCTAAAAACCCTATGCTCTAAGAACCCCTTAATTGTAAAAACCCATAAAAATCCTAAAAACCCTTTAAAAATCTAAACCTGAAAGTTCCTCTAAACCTGAAAAAACCCTAGAAAATCATAAGCCTAAAACCTAAAACCCTAAAAATCCTTAAAAAACCAAACCCTAAGAAAACCTAAACGCTAAATTCTATACCCTAAGAAACTCTAAATCCTTAACTCTAAAACACAGGGTAAAACCCTAAGAAACACTAAGAAAACCTAAACCCTAAAACCCTTTAAAACCCCTAAAACTATAATACCCCAAACAACACAATAAATCCCTTCAAAACCCTAATCCCTAAACTTAAAATCCTATGCCCTAAATCTTAAGAAATCCAAAATCTTAAAAAAATCCAAAGAAACCCTAAAACCAGTTAAAACCCCTAATCATTAAAATCATAAACCTAAAAAAAAACCATAAATCCTAAAAAACTATTAACATAAAACCAGAAACCCTAAAGTCTACCTAAGGGCCTAAACCCTAAGGCCTTAACCTTAAACATAGAGAAACCCTGAAAAAACCCTTAAACCACTAAAAAAAAATTAAAACCCTAAATTTTAAAAACCTTTAAGAAAATCATAAGCCGTTATAAACACTAAAAAAAAAATCTTTAAACCTAAAATCCTAAGCCCTAAACCCTAATCCAAAAACCATAACATACGCTAAGAAACTCCAAGAAACATTAAACCATAAACCCTAAGAAACTCTAAACCTTAAACCCTTATAAACCCTAATACCCTAAAACCTAAACCCTAAGAAACTATAAACCTAAGAAACCCTAATACCATTTACCAAATGAAACACCCTTTTAAAACTCTAAACCTAAAAACTCTTTAAAAAAAACCCTTTAAGAACCCCTAAAAACCTTAAAGCTAAAAAAACCTAAAATACACTAAGCCCTACACTATAATTTACCCTAAATTTTTTTAAAAAAAAACCCTAAGAAAATCTAAACCCTAAAAATCACTAAGAAAACCTAAATCCTAAAAATCATAAAAAAAAACCTTTAAAACCCCTAAACCTAAGAAACCCTAAATTCCAAACTCTAAACCCTGAACCCTATATTAGAAACCATTAAAACACCATAAGCCCAAAACCCAAACCCTAAGAAAACCCTAAACCCAAAAAAACACTAAGAAATCCTAAACCCTAAAAAAACAACAAAAAAAACTTTAAAAACTCTAAATCTAAAAAACCCTTAAAAAATCTAAACCTAACAAACCTAAACCCTAAACCCTAGAAAAACCCTAAACCTAAAACACTAAGAAACTCTAAATCATAAACACATAAAAAACCATAAGCCCAAAACCTAAACCCTAAGAAAACCCTAAACCCAAAAAAATACTAAGAAACCCTAAACCCTAAAAAAACAACAAAAAAAACTTTAAAAACTCTAAACCTAAAAAAATCTTAAAAAATCTTAAACCTAACAAACCTAAACCCTAAACCCTAGAAAAACCCTAAACCTAAAACACTAAACCCTAAATTTACACTACACCCTAAAAGACCCATAATAAACCTAGGAGACCTTAAATGCTAAACTCAAACCTTAAGAAACCTAAGCCGTAAACCTTAGGGATAAACCCACAACCCTAAGCCTTATGAATCTCTAAGAAGCCCTAAACCCTAACAAACGCTAAATCTTAAGAAAAACTAAACACTAAAAAACCCTAAAAATATTTTAAAAACTTAAAACAAACCTTAAAAACCCTATAAAATTCCTTACTCTAAAACCCTAACCCTTAACACTAAGTACCCTAAACCGTAAAAACAATAATGATCCTAAAAAATCTTTAAAATTCTTAAATAAAAAAAAACTCCTAACCTAAAAATATCCTAGAAAAACTTAAGCTCTAAACCCTAACCTAAAATCTCCTAACCAAATACCTAAACATTTATTCATCATGTTCATATTATATCATTGTTCAATATGCTTTGTTCAGTTGTACATATTTGTTCATCTTTATCCTATTATGCATGCTCAGTACCTTTCAAGTACTGACACATATTCTACACTACATCTTCTCGTGATACTCAGGTCCTCAACATTCAGATCACGTGGAGATCGGTTCCCAATCCGTATTCAACAATATCAGTGGTGAGTCCTCGTTCTTCGAGGATGATTGACATGTTTTATATTCAGTCTTTCATTTTAGTTTCAGTTTTGCTAGAGTTAGCTGGGGCATGTCCCAGCATCTCTCATCAGTTAGAGGGTTTTATTCGAACATAGTGTTTGTCACACCCCGAGGTTACCTCCTTGACGTAAAACAGGACCTAGGATCACGAGTGACCCCAAGCTAACCTTGAGTTAGCATATCATAAGCATATTAGATCAACACTTGAAAAAACCTTTAAAAGCCTAAACCTAAGAAATCTGAAACCCTAAGAAATCCTAAATCATAAACCCTAAACCTTAAACCTTAGGGAAAAACCCTAAACCCCAAACAATACGAAACACCAAGAATACCTAAACTTTAAAAACACCTTTAAAACCACTAAACCTTTAAAAACCCTTAAAACCCCTAACCCCTAAAAAATCCTAAATCTAAAATCCTAATCCCTAAACCCAAAGAAACTCTAAGCTCTAAGAACCCCTAAATCAAAAAAAATCATAAAAATCTAAAATCCTAAGCCCTAAGAACCCCTAAACCGTAAATAATCATAAAAATCTTGAAAGTTTTAGGTTAAGGGTTTTATCTAGGATTTTAGGGTTTAAAGCTTTGGGTTTTTTTGGTTAAGGGCTTTTAGGGTTTACGGCTTAGGTTTTTTTTGTATTTTTTTAGGGTTTAGCATATACGATTTAGGGCTTTATATGGTTAAGAGCTTAGAGTTTTTTAGGTTTAGGGGTTTTTGGTTTTTTAAGGTTTTTAGTGGTTATATGTTTTTGGATTTTATTGGGTTTAGGGTTTAGGGCTACAGACTTTTTGTGTTTTTTAAGTTCAGGGTTTACAGATTTTTAGGATTCAGGATTTAGATCTTAGGGTTTTGTAGGCATTTTAAATGTTTTTTAGGGTTTATTTTAGAGTTCATAGGATATAGGGTTTCTTAAGGTTTAGGGTTTCTTAGAGTTTTAGGTTTATTATTTAGGGTTTCTTTGTGATTTAGGTTTAGGGTTTTTCTAGGGTTTAGGTTTGTTAGGTTTAAGATTTTTTAAGGATTTTTTAGATTTAGAGTTTTTAAAGTTTTTTTTTGTTTTTTTAGAGTTTCTTTGTGTTTTTTTGGGTTTAGGGTTTGGGTTTTGGGCTTATGTATTTTTAAGGGTTTATGATTTAGGGTTTCTTAGGGTTTAGGGTTTAGGGTTTAGAGTTTGGAATTTAGGGTTTCTTAGGTTTAGGGGTTTTAAAGTTTTTTTTTTAGGTTTTTTAGGGTTTAGGTTTCTTTGTGATTTTAAGGGTTTAGATTTTCTTAGGGATTTTTTTAAATGATTTTTAGGGTAAATTATGGTGTAGGGCTTATGGGTTTAAGGTTTTATTTAGGTTGAAGGTTTTTAGGGAAAGGGTTTTCTTTTAGAGTTTATAGGTTTAGAGTTTTTAAAGGTTTTTAGGGGTTCTAAAAGGATTTATAGCTTAAGTTTTTCTAGGATTTTTTTCAGGCTAAGAGTTTTTTTCGATATAAGATTTTTTAGGATCATTATTGTTTTACAGTTTAGGGGTTCTTAGGGGTTAGGGTTTTAAATTAAGGATTTTTTTTAGGGTTTTTAAGGTTAGTTTTAGGGATTTAGGGTTTTTTGGTTTAGGGGTTTTATAGTTTTTTTATTTAGGTTTTTTAGTGTTTAGGTTTTCTTAGTGATTTTTAGGGTTTAGGGTTTCATAGGGTTTAGGGTCTTTTCAAAATGAGTTTTAGGGTAAATTATGGTGTAGGGCTTAGTGTTTTTTAGGTTTTTTTAGGTTTAAGTTTATTAGGGGTTCTAAAAGGGGTTTGTTTTTTAGAGTTTTTAGGTTTAGAGTTTTTAAAGGTATTTAAGGTTTCATAGGGTTTAGGATATTCGGGTTTCTTAGGATTTAGGGTTTAGGATCTTAGGTTTTAGGTTTTAGGGTATTAGGATTTACAAGGGTTTAAGGTTTAGAGTTTCTTAGGGTTTACGATTTAGTGTTTCTTCGAGTTTCTTAGCATTTTACGTTTAAAGATTATTATTTTTTGTGTTTTTTTGGGGATTATAAGGGCTTATGATTTTCTTAAGGGTTTTTTAGGTTAAGGGTTTTAAAAGGTTTTTAGGGGTTTTAAGGGGTTTTTTAGGGCTTTATGTTTAGGGTTAAGGCCAAAGGTTTAGAGTTTAGGGTTTAGGGTTTAGGCCCTAAGGTATAGGGTTTAAGGTTTAGGGTTTCGAGTATTAGGTTAAGAGATTTTAGGGTTTATGGTTTTTATTATTAGGGTTTTTAAATGTTTTTAGGGTTTCTTAGGTTTTTTTATGATTTTGGATTTTTTAAGATTTAGGGTTACATAGGATTTAGGGTATAGGATTTTAAGTTTAGGGTTTTTTTTTAGGGCTTAGGGTTTTAAAGGGATTTATTTTGTTTTTTGGGGTATTATAGTTTTAGGGGTTTTAAAGGGTAAAGGTTTTCTTAATGTTTCATAAGGTATGGGGTTTAGGGTTTACCCCTATGGTTTTGAGTTAAGGATTTAGTGTTTCTTAGGGTATATGATTTAGCGTTTAGGATTTCTTAGGGTTTGGTTTTTTAAGAGGTTTTAGGGTTTAGGGTTTAGGTTTCATAGGGTTTGAGTTTAGAATTTAAGGTCTCCTAGGTTTATTTTGGGTCCTTTAGGGAGTCGGGTTTAGGGTTTAGTGTTTTTCTAGGGTTTAGTGTTTAGGTTTGTTAGGTTTAAAATTTTTTAAGGGATTTTTAGGTTTAGAGTTTTAAAAAAAAATTGTTGTTTTTTAGGGTTTATGGTTTCTTTGTGTTTTTTTGGATTTAGGGTTTAAGGTTTTCTTAAGGTTTGGGTTTTGGGCTTATGGCTTTTAAGGGTTTACGATTTAGCATTTGTTAGGGTTTAGGGTTAAGGGTTTAGAGTTTGGAATTTAGGGTTACTTAGGTTTAGGGGTTTTAGAGTTTTTTGTAGGTTTTTTATGGTTTAGGGTTTCATAGGGTTTAGAGTTTTTAAATAAAGTTTTTTAGGGTAAACTATGGTGTAGGACTTAGTGTTTTTTAGGTTTTTAGGGGTTCTAAAACGGTTTTTTTTAAGAGTTTTTATGTTTAGAGTTTTAAAAGGGTCTTTTCATAGGGTGAAGGGTATTAGGGTTTCTTAGGTATAAAATTTCTTAGGGTTTAGGTTTTAGGGTATTAGGGTTTATAAGGGTTTAAGGTTTAGAGTTTCTTAGAGTTTACGGTTTAGTGTTTCTTGGAGTTTCTTAGCGTATGGTAGGGTTTTTGGATTAGGGTTTAGGGCTTAGGATTTTAGGTTTAAAGATTTTTTTTTGAGTTTTTTTAGTGTTTATAAGGGCTTATGATTTTCTTAAGGGTTTTCTACATTTAGGGTTTTAAAAAGTTTTTTGGGGTTTAAGGGTGTTTTTTAGGGTTTCTCTATGTTTAGGGTTTAGGCCCTTAGGTAGACTTTAGGGTTTCGGGTTTTAGGTTAATAGTTTTTGAGGATTTATGGGTTTTTTTTGGTTTATGATTTTAATGATTAGGGTTTTAAAATGTGTTTAGGGTTTATTAGGTTTTTTCAAGATTTTGGATTTCTTAAGATTTAGGGTTACTTAGGATTTAGGGCATAGGATTTTAAGTTTAAGGCTTAGGGTTTTGAAAGAATTTATTGTGTTTTTTGGGGTATTATAATTTTAGGGGTTTAAAAGGGTTTTAGGGTTTAGGTTTTCTTAGGGTTTAAGGTTTGTTAGTGTTTCTTAGGGTTTAGCCCTATGGTTTAGAGTTAAGGATTTAGTGTTTCTTAGGGTATAGGATTTAGCGTTTAGGATTTCTTAGGGTTTGGTTTTTTGAAGGATTTTTCTAGGGTTTTGGGCTTACGATTTTCTAGGGTTTCTTTTAGGTTTAGAAGAATTTTCAGGTTTAGGGTTTTAAAGGGTTTTTAGGATTTTTATGGTTTTTTACAATTAAGGGGTTCTTAGGGCATTGGGGTTTTATAGGGTTTCTCTATGTTTAGGGTTAAGGCCTTAGGGTTTAGGACCTTAGGTAGACTTTAGGGTTTCGGGTTTTAGGTTAATAGTTTTTAAGGATTTATGGTTTTTTTTAGGTTTATGATTTTGATGATTAGGGTTTTTAAATGTGTTTAGGTTTCTTAGTTTTTTTTAAGATTTTAAATTTCTTAAGATTTAGGGTTACTTAGGATTTAGGGCATAGGATTTTAAGTTTAAGGCTTAGGGTTTTGAAGGGATTAATTGTGTTTTTTGGGGTAATTATAGTTTTAGATGTTTAAAAGGGTTTTAGGGTTTAGGTTTTCTTAGGGTTTAAGGTTTTTTAGTGTTTCTTAGGGTTTTAGCCCTATGGTTTAGAGTTAAGGATTTAGTGTTTCTTAGGGTATAGGATTTAGCGTTTAGGATTTCTTAGGGTTTGGTTTTTTGAAGGATTTTTCTAGGGTTTTGGGCTTACGATTTTCTAGGGTTTCTTTTAGGTTTAGAAGAATTTTCAGGTTTAGGGTTTTAAAGGGTTTTTAGGATTTTTATGGTTTTTTACAATTTGGGGGTTCTTAGGGCATAGGGTTTTTAGGGTTTAGGGTTTTTAAATGATTAGGGTTTAGAGTTTTTAAACGTTTTTAGGGTTTTTTTTATTACTTAAGGTTTAAGGGTTTCTTAAGGTTTTAGCCCTAAGGTTTAGGGTGAAGGATTTAGGGTTTTAGGTCTAGGTTTTTTATTTAAGGATTTTTAAGGTTTAAGGTTTAGGGTTTAAGTTTTTGTAGAATTTTTTAGGTTTAGGGTTTTAAAAGGTTTTTTCAAGATTTTTATGACTATTTACGGTTTAGGATTTTAGATTTTTATGATTTTTTACGATTTAGGGATTCTTAGGTTTAGGGTTTTAATGATTTTTAGGGTTTCTTAGGGTTTTAGGTTTAGAATTTAGGGTTTTAGGTTAGGCTTTAAGGTTTAGGGCTTAGGTTTTTTTTTTAGTTTTAGGGTTTTATCTTATGATAGGATTTTTAGTGCTTTTTTAGGTTTAGGGTTTAGGGTTTAGGCCTTAGGTTTTTATTTTGTGTTTTTATGGGTTTAGCATATACAATTTAGGGCTTTACAGGGTTTAAACCTTAGTGCTTTTTTTTTTGTGTTTTTTAGGGGTTAGGGGTTTAAAGGGTTTTTTTAGGTTTAGTGTTCTTAAAGGTGTTTTTAAGGTTTAGGGTTTCTTGGTGTATTTAAGGTTTAGGGTTTCTTGGTGTTTCATATGGCTTGGGGTTTAGGATTTTTCCCTAAGGTTTAGGGTTTAGGGTTTATGATTTAGGTTTTCAGATTTCTTAGGTTTAGGCTTTTAAAGGTTTTTTCAGGTGTTGATCTAATATGCTTATTATATGCCAACTCAAAAAACCCTAAATCCTTGAAAAACCCTTAACCTAAAACATTAAACCCTAAATTTACCCTACACCCTAAAAGACCCATAATAAACCTAGGAGACCTTCAATGCTAAACTCAAACCCTAAGAAACCTAAACCCTAAACCTTAGGGATAAACCCCCAACCCTAAGCCTTATGAATCTCTAAGAAACCCTAAACCCCAAGAAACCCTAAATCCTAAGAAAAACTAAGAACTAAAAAACCCTAAAAAGCTTTAAAAACCCTAAAACTAAAAATCCCTAAAACAAACCTTAAAAATCCTAAAACAATTCCTTCCTCTAAAATCCTAAGCCTTAACCCTAAGTACCCCTAAATCGTAAAAACGATAATGATCCTTTATAATCTTTAAAAATCCTAAATCGAAAAAAACTCTTAACCTAAAAAAATCCTAGAAAAACTTAAGCTCTAAACCCTAACCTAAAAACTCTTAACCAAATACCTAAACACTTATTCATCATATTCAGATTATATCATTGTTCAATATGCTTTGTTCAGTTGTATATATTTGTTCATCTTTATCCTGTCATAGTACCTTTCAAGTACTGACAAATATTCTACGCAACATCTATTTGTGATACTCAGGTCCTAGCATTCAGATCACTTGGTTCCCAATCCGTATTCAGCAATATCAATGGTGAGTCCTCGTTCGTCGAGGATGATTGGCATGTTTTATATTCATTCTTTCATTTTAGTTTCAGTTTTGCTAGAGTTAGTTGGGGGGATGTCCAAGCATCTCTAGTCATTTAGAGGCTTTTATTCGGACATAGTTTCTGTCACTCCACGAGGTTACCCCCTTGACGTAACACGGGACCTAGGATCACGAGTGACCTCAAGCTAACCTTGAGTTGGCATATCATAAGCATACTACATCAACACCTGGAAAAACCTTAAAAAGCCTAAACCAAAGAAATCTGAAACCCTAAATCATATACCCTAAACCCTAAACCATAGGGAAAAACCCTAAACCCCAAAGCCATATGAAACACCAAAAAACCCTAAACCTTAAAAACAGCTTTAAAAACACTAAACCTAAAAAAACCCTTATAACCCCTAACCCATAAAAAATCCTAAATCTAAAATCCTAAGCCTTAAACCCAAAGAAACTCTAAGCTCTAAGAATCCCTAAAACGTAAAAAATCATAAAAATCTAAAATCCTAAGCCCTAAACCCTAAGCCCTAAGAACCCCTAAACCGTAAATAGTCATAAAAATCTTGAAAAAAACTTTTAAAACCCTAAACCTAAAAAAACTCTAAACCTAAAAAATTCTACAAAAACTTAAGCCCTAAAAATCCTTAAATAAAAAACCTAGACCTGAAACCCTAAATGCTTCACCGTAAACCTTAGGGCTAAACGCTAAGAAACCCTTAAACCTTAGAAAATAAAAAAAACCTAAAAACATTTAAAAACCCTAAACCCTAAACCCTAAACGTTTAAAAACCTTAAACTCTAAAAACCCTATGCCCTAAGAACCCCTAAACTGTAAAAAATGATAAAAATCCTTAAAACCTCCTGAAAATTCCTCTAAACCCGAAAAAACCCAAGAAAATCTTAAGCCCAAAACCCAAAACCCTAAAAATGCTTAGAAAACCAAACCCTAAGAAATCCTAAACGATAAATTCTATACCCTAAGAAACTCTAAATCCTTAACTCTAAACTACAGGGCTACACCATAAAAAACACTAAGAAACCCTAAACGGTAAAACCGTTTAAAACCCCTAAAACTATAATACCCCAAAAAACTCAATAAATCCCTTCAAAACCCTAAGCCCTAAACTTAAAATCATATACCCTAAATCTTAAGAAATCCAAAATATCAAAAAAACCTCAGAAACCCTAAACACATTTAAAAACCCTAATCATTAAAATCATAAAAAAAAACACCATAAATCCTCAAAAACTATTAACCAAACACCCGAAACACTAAAGTATACCTAAGGGCCTTAACCCTAATCATAGAGAAACCCACAAAAAAACCCTTAAACCCCTAAAAACTTTTTAAAACCCTAAATTTAAAAAACCCTTAAGAAAATTATAAGCCTTTATAAACACTAAAACAACTCAGAAAAAATATCATTAAACCTAAAATCCTAAGCTGTAAACCCTATTCCAAAAATCCTAACATACACTAAGAGACTCCAAGAAACACTAAACCGTAAACCCTTATAAACGCTAACACCCTAAAACCAAAACCCTAAGAAATTTATACCTAAGAAACCCTAATACCCTTTACCCTATGAAACACCCTTTTAAAACTCTAAACCTAAAAACTCTTAAAAAAACCTTTTTAGAACCCCTAAAAACCTTAAACCGTAAAAAACCTAAAAAAACACTAAGCCCTTCACCATAATTTTCCCTAAAATCTTTTTAAAAAATCCTTAAACCCTAAAAAACCTAAAAAAAAACTCTAACACCCCTAAACCTAAGAAACCCAAAATTCCAAACTCTAAACCCTGAACCCTGAACCCTAAACCCTAAGAAACCCTAAATTGTAAGCCCTTAAAAAACCAGAAGCCCAAAACCCAAATCCTAAGAAAACCCTAAATCCTAAAAAACAATAAGAAACCCTAAACCCCGAAAAAACAACCAAAAAACCTTTAAAAACTCTAAACCTAAATAACCTTTAAAAAATATTAAACCCTAAACCCTAAATCCTAGAAAAACCCTAAACTTAAAACACTAAATCCTAAATTTGACTCCCTAAAACACCCAAAATAAACCTAGGAGACCTTAAATTCTAAACTCTACCCTAAGAAACCTAAACCCCAAAATCCCTTAAAAAAACCAAACCCTAAGAAATCCTAAATGCTAAATCATATACCGTAAGAAATTGTAAATCCTTAACTCTAAACCATAGGGCTAAACCCTAAACCCTAAGAAAACCTAAACCCTAAAACCCTTTAAAAGGCCTAACACAATAATACCCCAAAAATAACAATAAATTTCTTCAAAACCCTAAGCCCTAAACTTAAAATCCTATGCCCTAAATCTTAAGAAATCCAAAATCTTAAAAAAACCTAAGAAACCCCAAACACATTGAAAACCCCTAATCATTAAAATCATAAACCAAAAAAAAACCATAAATCCTCAAAATCTGTTAACCTTAAACCCGAAACCCTAAAGTCTACCTAAGGGCCTAAACCCTAAGGCCTTAACCCTAAACATAGAGAAACCCTCAAAAAAACCCTTAAACCCCTAAAACATTTTTAAAACACTAAATTTTAAAAACCCTCAAGAAAATCAAGAGCCCTTATAAACACTAAAAAAACTCAGAAAAAATATCTTTAAACCTAAAATCATAAGCCGTAAACCCTATTCCAAAAATTCTAACATACACTAAGAGACTCCAAGAAACACTAAAATGTAAACCCTAAGAAACTCTAAACCTTAAACCGTTCTAAACGCTAACACCCTAAGGCCAAAACCTTAAGAAATTTATACCTAAGAAACCCTAATACCCTTGACGCTATGAAACACACTTTTAAAACTCTAAACCTAAAAACTCTTCAAAAAAAACCCCTTTAGAACCCCTAAAAACCTTAAACCTTAAAAAACCTTAAAAAACACTAAGTCCTACACCAGAATTTTCCCTAAAAATCTTTTTACAAAATCCTTAAACCCTAAAAAACGTAAAGAAAACTCTAACACCCCTAAACCTAAGAAACCCAAAATTCCAAACTCTATAAACCCTGAACCCTAAGCCCTAAGAAACCCTAAATCGTAAATCCTTAAAAAACCATAAGCCCAAAACCCAAACCCTAAGAAAATCCCAAACCCTAAATCCTAAAAAACATTAAATAACCCTAAACCCCAAAAAAACACCCAAAAAACCTTTAAAAACTCTAAACCTAAAAATACCAATAAAACACTTAAACCCTAAACCCTAAATCCTAGAAAAACCCTACACTTAAAATAGTAAACCCTAAACTCGACTCCCTAAAAGACCCAAAATAAACCTAGGAGACCTTAAATTCTAAACTCTACCCTAAGAAACCTAAACCCTAAACACCCTAAAAAAAACCAAACCCTAAGAAATCTTAAATGCTAAATCATATACCATTAGAAATTCTAAATCCTTAACTCTAAACCATAGGGCTAAACCCTAAACTCTAAGAATACCTAAACCCTAAAACCCTTTAAAAGACCTAAAATTATAATACCCCAAAAATCACAATAAATTTCTTCAAAACCCTAAGCCCTAAACTTAAAATCATGTGCCCTAAATCTTAAGAAATCCAAAATCTTAAAAAAACCTAAGAAACCCTAAACACATTTAAAAACCCTAATCATTAAAATCATAAACCAAAAAAAAACCGTAAATCCTCAAAAACTATTGACCTAAAACCCAAAACCCTAAAGTCTACCTAAGGGCCTAAACCCTAAGGCCTTAACCCTAAACATAGAAAAACCCTAAAAAAAAAACTTTAAACCCCTAAAAACTTTTTAAAACCCTAAATTTAGAAAACCCATAAGAAAATCATAAGCCCTTATATACACTAAAAACACTCAGAAAAAATATCTTTAAACCTAAAATCCTAAGCCGTAAACCCTATTTCAAAAATCCTAACATACACTAAGAGACTCCAAGAAACACTAAACTGTAAACCCTAAGAAACGCTAAACCTTAAACCCTTCTAAACGCTAACACCCTAAAACCAAAACCCTAAGAAACTCTAAACCTAAAAACTCTTCAAAAAAAACCCTTTTAGAACCCCTAAAAACCTTAACCCTAAAATCCTTTAAAAACACTAAGCCCTACACCATAATTTTCCCTAAAAACCTTTTTAAAAAATCCTTAAACCCTATGAAACTCTAAACCCTATAAAACCTAAAAAAAAAACTCTAACACCCTTAAACCTAAGAAACCCAAAATTTCAAACTCTAAACCCAGAACCCTAAACCCTAAGAAACCCTAAATCGTAAACCCTTAAAAAACCATAAGCCCAAAACCCAAACCCTAAGAAAACCCCAAACCCTAAATCTTAAAACACAATAAGAAAACCTAAACCCCGAAAGAACAACCAAAAAACCTTTAAAAACTCTAAACCTAAAAAACCTATAAAATATGTTAAACCTTAAACCCTAGAAAAACCCTAAACTTAAAACACTAAACACTAAACTCGACTCCCTAAAAGACCCAAAATAAAGCTAGGAGACCTTAAATTCTAAACTCTACCCTAAGAAACCTAAACCCTAAAAAAAACCAAACCCTAAGAAATCCTAAATGCTAAATCATATACCGTTAGAAAGTCTAAATCCTTAACTCTAAACAATATGGCTAAACCCCAAACCCTAAAAAAACCTAAACCCTTAAACCCTTTAAAAAACCTAAAACTATAATACCCCAAAAATCACAATAAATTTCTTCAAAACCTTAAGCCCTAAACTTAAAATAATATGCCCTAAATCTTAAGAAATAAAAAATCATAAAAAAACCTGAGAAACCCTAAACACATTTAAAAACCCTAATCATTAAAATCATAAAAAAAAAAAACCATAAATCCTCAAAAACTATTAACCTAAAACCCGAAACCCTAAAGTCTAACTAAGGGCCTAAACCCTAAGGCCTTAACCCTAAACATTGAGAAACCATCAAAAACACCCTTAAACCCCTAAAAACATTTTAAAACCCTAAATTTAGAAAACCCTTAAGAAAATCATAAGCCCTTACAAACACTAAAAAATCTCAGAAAAAATATCTTTAAGCCTAAAATTCAAAGCCGTAAACCCTATTCAGAAAATCCTAACATACACTAAGAGACTCCAAAAAATCACTAAACCGTAAACCCTAAGAAACCCTAAACCTTAAACCGTTTTAAACGCTAACACCCTAACACCAAAACACTAAGAAATTTATACCTAAGAAACCCTAATACCCTCTACCCTATGAAAGACCCTTTTAAACCTCTAAAACTAAAAACTATTTTTAAAAAAAACCTTTTAGAACCCCTAAAAACCTTAAACCTTAAAA
>JAJOOS010022453.1:0-14968 GCA_029582725.1 Solanum chiquidenum | reverse complement strand
GAAAAGACCAAAATGCCCTTAAATTTCCGGACGGACTCCCTGCCAACTGCCCAACTTTCAAAGGGCATAACTCGCTCATACGAACTCGGAATCGAGCAAACTCGGTGGCGTTGGAAAGATCGTTCCAAGGGCTTTCCAAACATAACCGGAACTACTCCTGGATCATCCTGATCCAGGAGTTATGACTGCTCAAAGTTGGCCAAAAACTCACTGATTTCCCACACTTAACCAAATTTCCAGGTTCTGAACTTTTCCAAAAGTGACTACTTCCAATTTCAAGCTTCTTCATATTCATTTTAAATTGTCGGATGTAACACAATTAAAACGAAATTACATAAAACCCCCTCATAGAACCTCATTATAAAGTCAACACAAAGTCATAGGCTCTTGCTTAACCTATCATTTTTCCGAGTCGTTACAAGGTTAATCGACGAAGATGACGATGTGGCGACAGATTTGGCATACGTCGCTCCCAACACAAGGACCTCTCCCACTGCACCTCGAGTCACCAGAGGCACCCCCGGAAGGTGATTCCTGATGTAGTCACTATCTCCCAGTCTGATGAGGAGCACACACTGATCGGGTCACCAACTGGGGATGCTTCCAGTCCAGAGAATGGGTCTACGTTCGACTTCGAGTCTGCCCATGCTTCGGGCACAGGGTCTAGCCATGCTTCAGGATCCGAATCTGACCATGCTTCAGGGTCCATTGCTAGATCAGCCACAGGGTCCGGCCAAAATGAACAAGCAGCCTTGTCTGATGAGGCCACCAGTTCGGGAGAAGTCCACATGCCACAAAGCTATGACCCTAATCCGGTGGCTGGGAAGCCAAACAGATGGTGTGTTGAGGGGAAATGGAAAATCTACCGGGATGCCAAAATGCTGAATGAGAAAGAGAAAATGGCCCGACTTATTACTGAAAAGCGCAGAGTCCACAGGGGGAGTTTACACACTATTCTCGACATCCACCGACTTTTTTAGCTTCACAAGTGCGACTGGATGGCTCGAGACCCTGGGACTTATAGCGAAGAGATTGTGCGGGAGTTCTATGCCTCCTATGCTGCCACTCTTCGAGGTTCAATTGACAAAAGGTCTAAGCCCACATCCCAGGAGCCTATCACTTCTGCTATGGTCTGAGGTTTTCCGGTAGACATATCACATGCCACCATCAGTCGATTCCTCTATGGCCCTGGCCCTGCTCACACTTGGGCTCTCAACATGGTCAAATTTGATTACATATGGGATGTTATAAAGAGTGGAACCTTCACGCGTAATGCAGAGCAGAGGGAGGTTGTTATACTTTGGTTGGCTAAATACATTGCTACAGATGGCGAGCGTGCGGAGTGGGTCACCGCACCACGGTTGGGTATCCGAAAGGCCACATTAAATTTTGTGGCCAAGTTCTTCTGGTTTTTGGTGCGTAACAGGGTGTCGCCTACAAAGTTTGACAATCAACTCACATGGGACAGAACCGTCATGGTTGCAGCATTAGTAGAAGGATTGGAGATTGACTTTGCCCGCATGCTGCTGGCAGAAATTCATGAGAGGACGTTCAAGACCTCCACTACTTACCCCTTTCCATGTTTAATTATTTAATTGTGCAGGGACTCTGGAGTACCGATCTGGCACGGTGATAGGTTGATCCAGATGTTGACCTGATTCGGGACGTGCCATTGATAGAAGCTTTGGAGCAAATGCCCGGGTATGCGAAGTTTATGAAAGATATGGTAACAAAGAAAAGGTCTGTGAGTTTTGAAGATGAAGATAGAATGCAACATCGTAGCACTATTGCTACAAGGTCTCTTGTGCAGAAGAAGGAAGATCCTGACGCTTTCACGATCCCATGTACCATAGGGTTGTTACACTTTGCTAAGGCATTGTGTGATCTTGGTGCTAGCATAAACTTCATGCCATTGTCTATTTATAAAGCCTACTGCGATGTGGTTACTTATGGCCGATCGAACCGTGAAAAGGCCCATTGGTGTACTCCATGATGTGCTAGTTAAAGTGGAGTCGTTCATCTTTCTGCCGGATTTTGTGATTCTTGACTGTGAGGTTGATTTTGAGGTCCCCATTATCCTTGGGAGACCATTTTTAGCCATAGGGCGTGCGTTGGTTGATATGGAGAAAGGGCAGATGATGTTCAGACTGAACAATGAAGAAGTAACTTTCAATATTTGTAGGTCCATGAAGCAGAGTGGTGAGCTTCAAATAGTATCTGCTATAACTTACGGAGTTGAGAGTGGACCAGAAGTGCAAATTGAAGAGCGACTAGGTATCGAGACACTAGCAGCAGTTATGATGAATTTTGATAGAGATGGTATTGAAGAATATAATGAGTTGGTAGCTGCACTCGATAGGTGCGAATATCGGCCGAAACCAAAAAAATATGAGTTAGACATGAAGAATCGTGAGTCCCCACCTGCGAGACCATCTATTGTGGAGGCACCAAAATTCGAGCTTAAGGCTCTACCACCGCATTTGAGGTATGTATTCTTGGGAAGAGATAATACTTTACCGGTCAACATTGCGGCAGATTTAAATGCGATCCAAGTAGAGTGCTTGGTGA
Organism: Solanum chiquidenum; assembly: GCA_029582725.1. Taxonomy (NCBI): domain Eukaryota; kingdom Viridiplantae; phylum Streptophyta; class Magnoliopsida; order Solanales; family Solanaceae; genus Solanum; species Solanum chiquidenum. Next base: position 12,400 of record JAJOOS010022453.1, on the reverse strand, counting down.
CTGTGTTAAAAAAGTTTAAGCGAGCTATTGGATGGACTATTGTGGATATTATTGGGATTCCTCCCGGTATTTGTTCCAACAAAATCCAACTCATGCCAGATCACAAACCTATTATTGAGCACCAAAGAAGATTAAATCCGCCTATGCAAGAGGTAGTTAAAAAGGAGATCATTAAGTGGTTGGATGCTGGGGTTATGTATCCCATTGCAGATAGTAGTTGGGTATGTCATGTTTAATGTGTGCCCAAGAAAGATGGGATTACTGTGGTTCCTAATGAGTGAAATGAGCTTGTATCGATGAGGCCCGTGACTGGATGGAGAGTCTGCATGGACTACCAGAAGCTAAATGCTTGGACAGAAAAGGACTATTTTCCTATGTCATTGATGGACCAGATGTTGGATAGACTTGCAGGCAAGAGTTGGTATTATTTTATTGATGGGTATTCGGGCTACAATCAAATTTCTATAGCTCCGAAAGACCAAGAGTAGACCACCTTAACTTGCCCTAATGGGACTTTTTCTTTCAAACAGATGCCATTTAGGTTGTGCAATGCTCCAGCGACCTTTCAACGCTGTGTAGTGTCGATATTCGCTGATATGGTGGAGGATACTATTGAGGTATTTATGGATGATTCTCAGTGGTAGGTGACTCTTTTGATCGATGTCTGCATCATTTGGCTGAGGTACTTAAAAGGTGTGAAGATTGCAATCTGGTGCTGAATTGGGAGAAGGGCCACTTTATGGTAAAATAAGGGATAGTTTCAGGTCATCGAATTTCTGAGAAGGGCATTGAGGTAGATAAAGCGAAAGTTGAGGTAATAGAAAAACTTCCTCCACTTATCTTTGTAAAAGGTGTTAGGAGTTTTCTTGGGCATGTAGGTTTCTATAGGAGGTTCATCAAGGATTTCTCTAAAATTGCACATCCATTGTGCAAACTGCTCGAAAAGGATTATAAGTTTGATTTTGATGATGCTTGTCTGAGAGCATTTGGAGAGTTGAAGGAGAAGTTGGTTAGTACACCTATCATTATTTCACCAGATTGGGGACAACCGTTTAAGGTAATGTGCGATGCGAGTGGAGTGGCGCTTGGTGTAGTATTAGGACAAAGGAGAGAGAAAATCCTTAACCCTATTTAGTATGCTAGCAAAGCTCTAAATGTGGCCTAGAGGAATTATACTGTGACTGATCAAGAACTTCTTGCGGTGGTTTTCGCATTCGAGAAATTTTGATCTTACTTGCTTGGTACTAAGGTCATAGTGCATACTGACCATTCTGCATTGAGGTATTTGATGGCGAAGAAGGATGCAAAACCAAGGTTGATTAGATGGGTATTGTTGCTGCAAGAGTTTGATTTTGTGGTGAAAGATAGAAAGGGGACCAAAAATCAAGTTGCTGATCACTTGTCCAGGTTAGAGGAAGAGGCTATGCTAAAGCTTGGTGATAGGGCTGAAATTAATGATGATTTTCCAGATGAACAGGTATTGGCTGCTTCTCATGATGTGATTCCTTGGTTCGCAGACTTTGCTAATTATTTGGCAAGCGATATTGTGCCCCCAGATTTGTCTTTTAACCAAAGGAAAAAGTTTATGCATGATGTGAAGAAATTCTTTTGGGATGAGCCTTACTTGTATCATAGTTGTGTTGATGGGATTATTCATCGTTGTGTTCCCGTGGTTGAGATGTTGAGTGTACTTGAAGCATGTCATTCATCGCCTATTGGTGGGCATCATAGTGGTATTCGAACTGCACATAAGATTTTACAGTGTGGGTACTACTGGCCTACCATCCACCAAGATGCTCATGATTTTTCCAAGTCTTGTGACCGTTGCCAAAGAGAAGGAGGGATTTCAAAGAGGCAAGAGCTTCCTATGAATCCTATAGTGGTGATAGAGTTGTTTGATGTATGGGGCATTGATTTTATGGGTCCATTTGTGAGTTCACATGGGATGAAGTATACTCTTGTTGCGGTTGATTATGTATCGAAGTGGGTGGAAGCAGTTGCGCTCCCCAACAATGAAGGTAAAGTGTCACCGCATTTTTGAAATAGAATATCTTCTCCAGATTTGGTACACCGAGGGCGATTATCAGTGATGGAGGTTCCCACTTTTGTAATAAGTTGTTCAAGGCGCCACTTGAGAAATATGGTGTTCGCCACAATTTAGCCACTCCTGACCATCCACAGACTAGTGGGCAAGTTGAACTGTCCAACAGAGAGATCAAATAGATTTTGGCAAAGACAGTGAATGCTAACAGAACATATTGGTCAGGGAAGATTGATGATGCTCTATGGGCCTATCACACTGCATACAAGACTCCAATAGGTATGTCTCCATACCAACTTGTATATGGGAAGTCTTGCCATTTACCGGTAGAGCTAGAGCATAAGTCTTTGTAGGCGATGAAGAAGCTAAATTTGGATTGGGGTGCCGCATTTAATCAAAGAATGAATGACTTGAATATGCTTAATGAGTTTCGCCTAAAAGCTTATGAAAGTTCAACCTTGTACAAAGAGATGATGAAGAGGTATCATGATCAAAGAATTGAAAAGCGTGAATTTGTGGTGGGTGATCTTGTGCTTCTATTCAACTCTAGGTTGCGCTTGTTTCCGGAGAAACTCAAATCCAAATGGACCAGACCACTTTTGCTCACAAAGGTGCTCCCTCATGGAGCGGTTGAGCTTGAGAACAGTGAAGGAACACGGTTCATGGTAAACGGGCAACAGATCAAGATCAATCTGGGAAATGCAGAGAGTGTGCAAGAGGTTGTTGAGGCCTATGTTCTTGATAAAGTCTGAGTAATCAAGAGGCCTGCGTCGTGCTGCGACGTTAAATCAAGCGCTACTTGGGAGGCAACCCAAAATGTACAATCTTGCCAACGATAGGTTTTTGCTTTCCATCTAGTAGTTTTCTTTGTTTCAGCTGATTCTCTGTATTAATTTAGATAGGTGTTTTAGTTTTGTATTAGTGTTGGCTAGAATTAGCATAGGGTTCGTGTCTAAAAAGTGTCCAGAAAATGTAAAAAGGAATAGCCTAAGGGTTGCTACACATGCATGTGCGCTATGACAAATCTGTAGAAAATGGTCTGGTGCAGAGGTCTACAGACCCCATCGATGGTCCGTCGATCCATCCACGGACCGTGAATGGTGTACGTTGATCCCAGGTAATCCCCTAAGCTTTTCCAAGTGTAAGAGTGTTCTACGGTCCCAATCTACAGACTGTAGATCGACCCACAGACCGTAGACGAGGTATCGTGGGTCCAAAATCCTAATGCTGCCTGACCCGACCCAGACCCCTCCTATTTAAAATCCCCCAATTTTAAATCATTCCACTTCCCTCCATTTACTCTCAAACCATTTCATAACTTCCCAAATCCCTTAAATCACTCCATAATCACTCCATCACTTCCCAATTAATCTTCACTTTATCTTCCCCCAAATCCTAAATTCCCTTTCTTCTCCAAAACTCCACTCATCCCCAAACCTCCCGGAAGGTCCGATGTACGGGTTCGGTGCAACTAGGAGATTAGTGTGGTATTGCAAAGCTTAGTATCATCACACAATCACACCACTCCTCGTTGCTTGTAAGGTAATAGACTTTCTCCCTCACTTTGAATTTCGGTTCATAGATTGAATAAAGAAAGTCGGGAGTCGGGTCTTGACCTTGGGTAATTAAATGTATGTAATTGCATGCTAAAATGTAAGTTCTAAAGCCCTTGGGATGATATATTGTGATTATGGTGCCTTGATAGTGTGTTAAAACCTGTCTAAATGCTAGTCTATATGTAAGTTTAGACTTATGGTTCCGAATCTTGTATGAAATAATTATCAAAGTGCATAATTGGAACCCTTAGAATCATGAACTAGCATGATTAAATGTTGAAATGCATGGTTAGACTAGAATACTGTTGAAAATGGTCAAATATGTGGGCTTGAAATTTTAGCATGTCTGAACCCTGGCACAGATCCAATCCCCTAGACCCCGTCTACGGACCGTAGATCAATCTACGTACCGTGGATCAATCTACGGACCGTGGATCAATCTACGGACCGTGGATCAATCTACGGACCGTGGATCAATCTACGGACCGTAGTTCAGGTTCGTGGATGGATGCACTTGAAAATTTCACAAAATGTGAACCATGGAGGTGGACTACGGTCCGTCGATCAATCTATGGACCGTTCTGTACATCTTTGGTTTCCATCTGCGACTAATATGGTTGGTCCTCTGATCCACGAAAGGGTTCCACGGACCGTAGATTAGTCTACGGACCGTAGGTCTCTACCGTTGTTGACCACTGTTGCCACTGTCTGAAATCTTTTTGGGTCTTTTGATGTTTTTCGTCTTTAGCTCTAGAATTATTTTGGGTATGTTTTTATCTAGTTTTGGTACTAATAACCCTTCCACAGGTACTATGGCACCCAAGAAACCCGTCACTTATACAAAAAAAGGGAAGTCAAAATTTGTTGCCCCTAGCTTTAGGTTAATCGATGAAGACGACGATGTGGTGACGGATCCGGCATACGTTGCACTCAACACAAGGACCTCTCCCACTGCACCCCGAGTCACCAGAGGCACCTACCGAAAGGTGATTCCCAACGTAGTCACTGTCTCCCAGTCTGATGAGGAGGACACACTGATCGGGTCACCAACTGGGGATTCTTCTAGTTCAGAGAATGGGTCTACGTTTGGCTCCAAGTTTGCCACATGCTTCGGGCTCAGGGTCTAGCCATGTTTCAGGATCCGAATCTACCTATGCTTCAGGGTCCATTGCTAAATCAACTACAGGGTCCGACCAAAATGAACAAGCAACCTCGTTTGATGAGGCCACCAGTTCGAGAGAAGTCCAGGTGTGACGAAGTTATGACCCTGATCCGGTGGGTGGGGATCCAAACAGATGGTGTGTTGAGGGGAAATGGCAAATCCACCGGGATGCCAAAATGTTGAATGAGAAAGAGAAGATGGCCCGACTTATTACTGTAGATTGCAGAAATCTCACGGGTAGTTTACACACTATTCCCAACATCCACTAACTTTTTCAACTTAACAAGTACGACTGGATGGCTCGAGACCCTGAGACTTATTGCGAGAAGATTGTGCGGGAGTTCTATGCCTCTTATACTGCCACTCTCCGAGGTTCGATTGACAAGAGGTCCAAGCCCACAGCCCAGGACCCTATCACTTCTACTATGGTCCGAGGTTTTTCTGTGGACAAATCACATGCCACCATCAGCCGATTCCTCTGTGGCCCTGGCCCTGCTCACTCTTGGGTTCTCAACACAGCCGAATTTGATTACAAATGGGATGTTGTGAGGAGTGGAACCTTCACGCGTAATGCAGATCAGAGGGAGGCTATTATACTTTGGTTGGATAAATACATTACTGCAAATGGCGAGCGTGTGGAGTGGGTCACCGCACCACGGTTGGGTATCCGAAAGGCCACATTAAATTTTGTGGCCAAGTTCTTCTGGTTGTTGGTGCGTAAAAGGGTGTCACTTACAAAAGCTGACAATCAACTCACATGGGATAGAGCCGTCATGGTTGCAGCATTAGTAGCAGGATTGGAGATTGACTTTGCCTACATGCTGCTGGCAGAAAATCACGAGAGGGCGTTCAAGACCTCCACTACTTACCCCTTTCCATGTTTAATTTTTCAATTATGCAGGGACTCTGGAGTACCGATCTGGCACGGTGATAGGTTGATCCAGATGTTGACCTGATTCGGGACGAGGCGAATAAGGGAGCATCTCACAGAGGGCCGCAGATCGATGTGCCACTGGGTAATGATTTAGTGGATGCTGTGGAGCGAATGCAAGGTGCTGAGCCTGTCCCTCCATCTGACACTGATGATGCCCTAGTCTCCTCTTCTCAGGCCGCTAGTCAGGCCCCCAGCTCATATAGATACACCCCACCTTCGGGAGCCAATGCTATACCACTGGTCTGAGTCCAGAAGTTAGAGGCTCAGATGGCCACCTTGCTGCACCATATTAAGCCATGGATGCGGAAGTTGATTGCTGAGTCTGAAGAGAGAGTAGAAAAGAGGATGTAGGCAAAAACGGACCTGAAGGTTCAAGCAGTTCATAAGCGGCTTGATGCCTTCAAGTTGATAGATCTAGAGAGTCCAGCTCCCACTACTGATATGTCCTCTTTTCGGACCGAGCTAGCTAGTCTCCGGGCCGATGTTGACGCCATCTTAGCCACACCAGCTATTGAGCCACAGGCTGCACCTTATGTATTAGGCGATAATACAATCCAGGGTGCACTATTCAGTGGAGATAATGTGGAGGAGCAGACCGAGCCTGAACGTGGCCGCGGTAAGAGGCACCGATCTAGTCACAAAGTTGAGCTCACAGAAAAGTAAACGTCTAGCAAGAGGCAGCGCATGCAGGAGAAGAAGGCACGGAAAATCTCTATATTAGATGCGTAGCTGAGGAAATAGAGGGCTTGTGAGATGATTACTGGGGTGTCAAGTTCTATGCCCGTGAGGATTGATGTGAGCACCACTGAGGGTGAAATTAGAGTGATAGATAACACTACTGATGGTGTTGTCCTTGTTGATGTGGGCACTATTGAGGGTGACCCGAATGATAATTTAGCGAGCTACGGGAAACCGGACCTACCCGCTTGTTGATGAGTCTTCGGCGCTATGCACCACATGTTTGCTTCACCCAATCCATTATCTTTTACTATTTTTTTTTGTATGCATTGGGGACAATGGCATATATTTTTTTTTGGGTTGGATAGGGTGAAGTCTGAGTAACCCAACTTATAAATCCTCTCTTGGGGTTTTCTTGCATGTGTTCTTTTTCCCCAAGAGACTGCTTAATTTCTATTGAACCGGCATGTGTTAGGATTGTATGTGTAGAAACATGAAAAATAATGAGGCATGATGGCTTATGAAAAGTGATACCCGTCCAAGTTTTCATATGTGTGCTAGAATTTATAGGCTTAGATAAGTTGAATGTGTTGGCTCTGAGTATGACATAATAATGAACCAACTGATGGCATTACTTAAGCTAAAACTTGAACTGGGTAATCTGGTTATCTGATAATGAAACTATGTGCCAAGAGTGTGTGAGAATAGTGGTTTGTTCAAACAGTTTGTGTGCCAATCTAGAACTTGCCCGGTTAGTCCTGTTGAGACAATCCACTCTAGAGGCTAGGAAGTGATCATAGGCCTTTGTTATGATAAGTCCACAAATTGCCTAAAAAGAATCAAACCAAATGAAATAAATGTTCCCTTTTGATCCAAATGTGTTGAGCCTAAATTATACCATTTCTTTCTAAACCCCTAACTCACCTTCCCATAATTTACTATGTTGGCCCCGGTCCCTCCTTGGACATGTGCTCCTCGACTTTGGCCAAAAGCCTAAGTTGAGGGTGTTTAAAAAATATAAAAAATAAAAAATAAAAAATCCTACATCGGGTATTGTGCACTTCAAACAATGGGAAATCCATAAGTGGGGGTGGCTATGAAAGAGGAAACCGAAAGAAAATTGGGTATGAAAAGAGTTGATGTTGAAAGAGAGAAAAAGAAAAGAGAGGAAATGATGTGACTTGTTGAAAGGTAAAGAAAAGAATAAAACGCAAGAAAAAGATGAAAGTGAAAAATAAAGAGCTACAAAGTTTAAAGTCACATCCATGGTTGAAGAAAATCAAGGGAAAGAGGGTAATACGGTAGGATGGAAAAAATAGGGCAAAAAGAGGTTGAAAGCCTAGTGTATTGTCAAGGAGGGCAGAAAGTCACTAAGAAGTACCCAAATGTACCACACCTGACCTTGAGCCTACGTTACAAGCCAAGAAAGTCCTATAGTGATCCTAGAATCTAGTTTGGAGAGTCTAAGCAGTGAAAATAAGGGCAAGCCTATGGTATTGAGCACTAACTGTATTTGAAGTTACTTCTGAGTGTGAGTGTTGAATGAATCTTTGTACCCAAATTTATATTCATTGTGTGAAAATGGCATTTCATTTGCAGTAAAGGCACTAGTTACATTGTCGGAAAGTCGGTATCTTGGGGATAGTGAAACAGTGTATGTTGTGTGTTGGTTGGTCTATCGTTGTCATATTCTGATCTGCATGAATTAGCTTGTCTAGTCTAAGAGAACAGATTTTGCATCCGAAAAGAGAGTTGGAGTAGAGAGCCATGTGATTACGTGTGCTTGAATTGCTTGCTTCTATACAAGTATCGTTAAGAGTTTTAGTTTGTCGCTTGAGGACAAACAATGAATTTAAGTTGAGGGTGTTGATATACCGTGAGTTTACGGTATTTTTACTTCATTTCACTTAAGAGTTGTGTGTGTCTAGGGCCTGTTTGTATTGGTTTTTATGTGTTTTTTATCATGTTTTGCAGGAAAGATGTTTAGGTGCGGAAGTACAGAGATAGCTGAAAGAAATGTAGAAAAAGGCATCTACGGAGGTGATCTACGGACCGTAGGTCCATTGACGCTCCGTAGATAGTGACCGTAGATCAACAGGAAAGGCAAATTAGGGAAATCTGACCAAGTGTTGAACCACGGTGGCCATTTATGGACCGTCCTATTGATTCGTAGTATGATACTGCGAGGGTTCCAGTACCTTATTTTTGAAGATTCTAAGTGTGGAGATACGAAGAGGGATTGATGGACCGTAGATCGATCTACGGTCCATACTGATGTCTCGTCGTTTGCTTCATAGAAGCTGATTTTTGGATGCTGAAATATTTTCCAAGTCTTGGCTGACGGAAGGGACTCACGGATCGTAGATTCATTGACAGTCCGTGAGTCAGTCTCGTGGAATGAAGACGTGTGCCTGCACAAACTTTCCTTATTTTGTTTCCCTATTAATTTAGGACTTGTTTTCTATAAATTGGGTATGCAAACCTCATTTTCGGGGTGGATTTTGTTACTTTTCTTCTAGTTCTTGATTGAGGAGGTGAACTTGCAACTTTAGAAATTCTTAATTTCCTGAGTTCGTTTTAAAGATTTTGGTGTCGCAATTCAAGTTGAATTTTTTGGGTTTATTCTTCTTCTTGTGTAAGTTCATAATTCTTTCATCTAAAACAATGAATTGTGTTCATATGATTATGGGCAACTAAACTCCACAACTAGGGTTGTGGGAACGATGATCGATTAAGAAAGTATGAATAGTAAATAAGCAATTCTTGAATAGTGGTTTGCATGCATTGACAATTCTTTCATTTAGAAGTCTTTTTAACGGTGGCCAACGTTAGAACTCGCCTTGTTGATACTTGCTGGACCAAGGGAGGTAATCAACAAGAAAAGATTTATCAACATAGATTTAGTGTGATACTATCTTATAGGCTAGTGTCGATTGGTGCGAAGTAATTACTAAGACAAACATCGATATGATGTCTAATATGAGGTAAAGGTAAGGGTTAGTAAATTATACACACGTAGCCAGACCAAGGTGCGGGGTGAAATTCTCTAGATGCTAGACCAAGGATTTATAGATACCTAACTTATCACTTTGCATGCAGTACACTAGGAAAGGATTGCTATTACTAAGATTACTGCGTTATGAGCTTGTGGGGAACACGTATACCCTAGTTAATTCTCTCATCTTGATAACAACCGAAATTGACATTTGTTTACCAATTACTTACTTACTTCTTACCGTTTGTTTCACAAATCCCCCCTTTTAATTACTTGTTTATGGAAGTAATTTGACTAAACGAATATAATTGTTGGTTAAAGTTAAGTCTAAACCATTTTCCTCGTGGGATTGACCCCAACCTACAAGTTGGGTTCTTTCCTTGATAACGATCGCTTATACTTTTTTAGGGAGGTGTAATTTGAGCGTATCAGTCGTGCCACGACGTTAACTAAGGCGCTGCTTGGGAGGCAACCCAAGTTTTTTTGCTTTCTTTTTGTTTTTAAAATAATTGTGTGTTGATGTGGCAGGTTAAAGTGTGGAATGTGTTTGAAAAAGGGAGGTTGGCGAGCTAAATGTCCAGTTGGTGACTCACCGAAGAGGTCGGCGAGCCCGATTTGGACCGCTTCTGGACTCAAGAAATTCTAAGGTTGGAGTCTATAAAACTCGGTGAGCCCAGGAGCAAATCGGCGTGTCGCCGAACAGGTCGGCGATCATGACTTTGTCCGTAGTTTGGACCCCCACATTAACTGGAAAAGCACCTGCTCTTGCGTCACCGGAGGCCAGCTGTGGCAGTGATGACATCTATGCCACTCACCTCACCAGTTTTGAGAGTTAGGGTGAGCACCAAGATCCCCGGGCTACCAATTCTGATCCAGCACAGTCAGTGATCCTAGCACCACCGGTACATGGTCCTCTTCTATGGTCTATGAACATACTGAAGACTAGGAACTGAAGACCATTATAGATGAGAAGAGGCTGTCTACTGATGGCGTCATAGACAGGTATTCAGAGATCATGAGTTGTTTGAGGTCCCATAAGTTCTAGCTGTTCACCCGACCCCGAGGCTCTTATGTTCCAAATTGGGTCTGGGAGTTCTATACTACTTACGGAGCCCTGGTACCACAAGGGAAGAAGCTGACAACCAAATTCAAGCCGGTTGACTATGTGGTTGTCAGGGATAAAAAGATGAAATGTGATAGTGATGCTATCAATGCAGTCCTGGGGTTTCAACATGAATTGAGAATGACTGCCAATGTAAGATCAGGACAAAGATGTTAGAAGACATGAATAAGTGGTTGGCTCCTCTGATATCAAACGGTACTCCCAAGTGGCGTGAGGTTGGACCACCCATTAAGAAGAAGGACCTAAATATAGCAACAAGGTTCTAGTTTGGCTTCATCAGCAGTACCATCATGTCATCCCAGAACGAGTCCATTCTCTGCCACACCAAAACAGCCTGTCTTGGTTGCATCATTGATGGGACAAGGCTGAACCTGGGGATGCTTATTGCATAGGAGATGGTCATGAGGGACCAAGCAACACCAAACTTCCCTCTTATTTCTAGTGTTGATCACCGATCTGTGCAGGCAATCTCGCGTGCCTAGAGATGAGAAGAAGGATGTGGAAGTGACTCCCACATCCTGTACCGACATTCTGAGGATTGAGGAGGAGTATCTGAAGGATGAGGCAGAAAAGAAGAAGGCAACCCCAGTGGACTCTTCCAGGTTGTTGATACTCAAACACTACCTGTAGAGGCAGTATTGCCTACTCCGGCCCCTAGGCCTTCAGGTACATCTAGTGATGTCTCTTCTGTTACTTCCAGTTCCTCTGTAACTCGCTTGCCTCCACTCACCTTGGCTGCATTACTACGGATGGGGCAGCTAGCCCATTCTACTGATAGACGTGCCACTAAGCTTAAGGCAACTATTCCTGGGATGATTGAGATGAATCTTGTTGCTGCTGTGACGCCCTTGAGTGCGGATATTGATACCCTTGCGGCCCATATAGTAGTGTGTGAGAAAGGCCAAGGGGCCACTAAAGAGGTGAAAGCTCTAAAGTCCACTATTGCTGTGCTGAGGAGAGATGTGAACCAGCTAAAGTTCACTGACAAGTCGATGATTTTTGGGATGGTGCAGATCCCGGATATACCAGTTGATCCAGATATACCTTTAGCTACCACCAGAGATGAGGTTAGAGCTGAGGATCTAGCTGCCGCCGAGTTTGACACATAGACTGACGAGGAGCAAATTAAGGTGCGAGAGGAGAGCATCTATAGAGACCTGCCAGATCTGGAGGAGACGATTGTACAGTCAGTGATTCAGACATCACTGATAAAAACGTCCATGGAAGGCCCTTGTGGTTCGAGTGCTGCTGCTGTGACACCAGACACTGATGCCCCGATAGATGGAGCGACTGCGTAGACATGACTTCTCTTTACCTCCCTCTCTGTCACTTTTATTGATGTTTTAGTAGTTTATTGCATTTGAGGACAAATAACTTTTTGTTTGTGGTGGGGTGAGGTATTTCCATACCTACCTCTTGTGAATATTACTTTTGTCTATATATTGAGTTTTGTGCTATAAACTGTATTTTGACACTGTTTTGTGGATGTTTTAGCTTGTTGTGTTAATTGCAAATGGTTTTTGGACCCTATTGAAAATTTTTGCCACCTCTTGATTGTGTTTGAATGTGGTTGTTCTTGTGCAAATTTGAGTATCGGTCATGATCAATACCGATGACTTGAATAGTGCTCTCAATCGAAGAAAAATGAATATGTGGCTACGATGAGGCCAAATGAAGTTGCATAGATAATATGTGAACTCTTTGCATCTCGTTGTGACTAGCCGGTTATGGAATGGGTCTCTTGTGATGAACATTGCACACTAGAGAAAGTGTAGAGTCTTGTTTGGTATTGGTGCCAATGCCTTGTGTGATGAGCTTACCGTGAACCATGTGTGATGACACCTAGAATTTGCCCAGTTGGTCCGGTTGACTAAGTGATGCAGGCTCTTGAAATGAACTTAGGCAACAATT
>JAJOOS010022452.1:0-19492 GCA_029582725.1 Solanum chiquidenum | reverse complement strand
GTCTTGAGATGAGAAGTATCTTTGAGTCCTTGAGTTGAGTAGTTCATGCTCATAATTCCGCATGAACCCTCTGAGTTGAGCATTCTTGAAATGAGTAGTATCATTGAAGTTCTTGAGTTCCAAGTATTTGAGGTCTATCTATGGTTATTTAAAACCTTGCATTGAGTCGTTCATGTCCATAATTCGACATGAACCATATTTTAAGAAGTCTTTTACAAACATTTTAACTTTGTTTTAAGACTTAAGTTTTGAGTTCAGTAAAGAGTAAAGTTGAAGTTCATTTCTTCAAAATGTATATGGGGACTAAGTATTCTCAAAGAGATTTAAAATGTTTTCACATTTAAATAAGAACGGAAACTGAGATTTCCAAAGAACCTTCGGGCTAGTTTTCAGAAAAGAGTAATCGCTTTCTAAATGAAGCAAGAGGGGAAACTTTGATTTCCAAGATAGCATTTGAGCTAAGTTTTTTAGCACTAATCTCAAATCACAGAAAGAAGTATGTTTTTAAAACATAAAGAGCTAGTATATTTTTGGGAGTAGTATTGAGCACCGATATGGGGGAGAGTTCATATAACTCACAGCCTCCATGAACCATGTAGCCACCATGGGTAGAAAAGGGTCATACTTTTTAGATGAACCCTTTTCACAATAGACTAGTGGATCCACTTAGTAGTTCAGGTCATATACCCTTGGCAAGGTATAGGATGCTCTGGCAGCGTGAGGGAAATTGTTGTATCATCACAATTGCTCTTACGTGATGGTTGTCGATTAGAGAAACTCCCACATAAGTTATTGTATTCTTATATACATAGTTAATTGTATTTTAACATATATTTCAGAGTTATGTTGTATCCTTGCATACACACAGAGTTGACAGCATGTTTTTAAACAGTTTGTTTCTTTATATTGCACTTATTTTAAAATGCTTTATATTGAAATGAGTTCAGTCATATTGAGTTGAGTATCCAGAGTTGAGTACCCAGAGTCGAATATCATATCTTTGAGTTGAGTATATAATCTCTGAGTTAAGTATCTTATCCTTGAGTACTTCTGAGTTGAGTAAGGTGAGTAGTTTTAAGTATCTTTGAGTACTTCTGAGTTGAGTAAGTTGAGTAGTTTTAAGTATCCTTGAGTATTCCTTGAGTTGAGTAAGTTTGAGAATAGTTAAGTATGTTTCCTTTTTATCAAGTTTCAAGCTTATGTTTATGTTTTAGAATTCCCCTTACATGCGCGTACATTCCACGTACTGAGCCATTTGGCATGCATCTTCTCATGATGCAGACACAGGTATTCAGCATCATCAACAGGAGCTTCGTTGATACATCTGAGAGTTCGAGTTAGCTATGGTGAGCCTCCTTGCTTCCGGAGGATTTCATTTACTTTTCAGTTTAGTTAGGATGTCGTGGGTCTTGTCCCGACTTCCATCTTTATCAGTTAGAGGCTTCATAGATAGTCAGTATAGTTGAGAAGTCTGTATTATTCATTTATTTTATTAAATGTTTTAAAGACTTAAGTTGCCTTTTTATGGCGAGTTGTATATATTTTATTATACAGATTTTTCTTTGGACTTAAAGTTTGTATTTAAGTTTTATGAACTTTTATTTCAGTTTTTAAGCTTTGTATGCTTGAATCAGTTTTCCGCTTGTAGTCAGCCAGGATGAGGGTTCGCTTGGGGACCAGCAATGGTTTTTGAGTGCCGGCCATGTCCAGGGTGTAGGCTCGGGTCGTGACAGTCATGAAATTTGAAAAGTTTAATGAAAGTGACATTCAAGTGACAGAGAGGGAAGGATACGATGTTTTGTATCATTCCTTGCTAGAATACTGGAAGTGTAACATCTCGCAATTTGAAATAACTAGGAAGAAGCTAATAATTGGAAATAGTCATTTTTGGAAAGAATGAAAAATTTGGAAATTTTGTTAAGTTAGAATAAGTTGAGTTTTGGCCAACTTCAAACGGTCATAACTTCTAAATCAGGCTGAGTTAGAGGTACTTCCAGATATGGTAGGAAATCTTTTGGAATGATCTTTCCAACGCCGTTGAGTTTGCGTGATTTCGAGTTTGTATGAGTGAGTTATACCCTTTGGAAGTTGGGATGTTGGAATAAGGAAAGTCCAATCCGGATTTTGAAAGGGTAGTTTGGTCTTTTCCTTACCGAATTATTTTATTTCATTTTTGATAATTAAGTTAGGGTCTAATCAGCATTAGATTAGTTTACGCTTTTACCAAAATACGCTAGGGCTTGGAGAAAAGATAAAGGAAGAAGAGAAAGGAGAAGAAAAGAAAGATTTGTCAAGATCGTTGAGTTTAGCTTGTGGATTTCATCTGGGGTGATCCCTACAAGGTATGTGAGATCACATAGCATTGGGTTAGTTCACCCACGCGCCAATCATGATTCAATTTCAGCGAAGTTATTAGATTTGAAAGTAAATCCTTGAGTTCTTGATGAAATTTGTTTGAATTCTTGTGAGTTGTGTTGTTGGAGTTTTCTTAAGATTGATTCATGTTGTTAGTTGTGTTTTTCGAGTAGAATCTGATGTATGTTGAGGGTACAGATTAGTCTAAGTGTTTGGGGAAAGAAACATTGAACTTTAGAGGGTTTAGAGATGAAAAATGAGCAAGAAAAGTCGTCAAACACTTGGGGAAGGGGGTGGGGGGTCGCACCATCCAGCGTGCCCCAAAAGGGTTTCTTAAGTATCACCCTTGGGGTGCCGCGCCAGACAGTGCGCCCCAACTTGTTCTATGAATTTTGAGGGCTGGCACCCCGCGCCTCTCAGAGCGTCAGGGACGTCAGTTCTTCCCATTCGTTCCCCACCTTTTAGCACTTGTTCCTTAGCAATGTACATATGTTTTCTAGTTGATTCCAACACTCTAAGGTACATCTAAACATCATGAAATCATACATAAACATGAGATCATGAACCTTGAATCCATAATCTAATTCAAGGAAAGTTAAGATCAAAGTCAAGAGAAGTAAGAGTGAAGTCAAGAAAAGTTCTTAGAGTTTTCCAAAAGTCTTTTCCAAATGTTTTAACTTTGTTTTAAGACTTAAAGTTCAAGTTGAGTAAAAATTAACGAGTAAAGTTTGAACTTCATTTCTTCAAAAGTATATGGGGACTATGTATTCCCAAAGGGTTTCAAATGTTTTCACATTTAAGCAAGAAAGGAAACCTCGATTTTCGAAGAGCTTTCGGGCTAGTTTTCAGAAAAGAGTAATCGCTTTCAAAATGAAGCAAGAGAGGAAACTTTGATTTCCAAGATAGCCCTTGAGCTAAGTTTTTGAGCACTAATATCAAATCACAGAAAGAAGTATGTTTTAAACATAAGAGCTAATATCATATTTTTGGGAGTAGTATTGAGCACCGATATGGAGGAGAGTTTAGACAACTCACAGCCCCCATAAACCATGTAGCCATCATGGGTAGAAAAGGGTCATACTTTTTAGATGATTCATTTAGTGCTTTTTAACATAGACTAGTGGATCCACTTAGTAGTTTAGGTTTTATACCCTCAGCAAGGTATAGGACGGCCCTGGCAGCGTGAGGCAAAATGTTGTATCATCATAATAACTCTTACGTGATGATTGTCGGTTAGAGAAACTCCCACAGAAGTAATTGTATTCTTAAATACACAGTTTATTGTATTTTTACATACATTTTAGAGTTATATGTATCCTTGCATACACACAGAGTTGACATCATGTTTTAAACAACTTTTCTTTATATTGCACTTGTTTTAAACTGCTTTATATTGAAATGAGTTTAGTTATGCTGAGTTGAGTTGAGCTAGGTAAGTTCTTCAGATTCTTTTCAAGCCTATGTTATGCTTAGCAATCCAACTCGCATACTCGTACATTTAATGTACTGATGCCAGTTGGCCTGCATCTTATTATGATGCAAACGTAGGTAATTAGGATCGGCATCCGGCGCATCGTTGATCCAGTGAGCACTCCAGAGTCAGTTGGTGAGCCTCCTA
Organism: Solanum chiquidenum; assembly: GCA_029582725.1. Taxonomy (NCBI): domain Eukaryota; kingdom Viridiplantae; phylum Streptophyta; class Magnoliopsida; order Solanales; family Solanaceae; genus Solanum; species Solanum chiquidenum. The sequence continues at coordinate 15,519 of JAJOOS010022452.1, read as the reverse complement.
GTATTTCGAAGGACTCCTTTTATTGCTTTCAGTTACTTTATTAGTTCACTAGAATGTCGTGGGGTTTGACCCGACATCCATCTCAGTTATTTTAGAGGCTTCATAGACAGTCAGATGTTAGTTCTTTAGTTTTTTCATTATCATTATCTTATGTTAAGACTTGAGTTTGCCTTAATGGCCAAGTTGAATATTCCATTATAACATTCCAATTTACTACATAGACTTGTCTTTGTTGAATTAAGTCTTCCGCTGAGTAAGTAAGTCAGGCCAAGGGTTCGCTTGGGGCCAACAATGGTTCTCGAGTGCCATTCCCGCCCAGGGTGTAGACTCGGGGCGTGACAGGAAGAATGAACCGAATGAAATTAGTATCACAATTGGGGATAATGAAGAATTATGGGTGTACAGGGTAAAAATAGGAGTTAAGTGGGTAAAACTTCACCACATACTCCCTTTTTAGTATTGTCTTTAGTTTTTTTTTATAAAACTTTGTAGTGAACATCTTTGATTGTGCTTTAATATGAAAATTTGAGTTTTTTCCTCTTTTGTTTTGGATAAGTGGATTATTATTATATTGCACAATGTCGTATGATATTTGATTATTAGACATGAAAATATGTGTGATTATAGTCTAAAATAAATTAGTGTACACATTAAGAAGTTAGTTTCAAATTTTGGTTAAATATTTAATTTGTAGATGATGATTGGATGCTTACGAGGCTTTTTGATTTTACATTTAAATATGAAACCTTTATGAGAATTGATTTACTTGAATGTGTGTGTCACATGCATAATTGATTAAAAAATTCTTGCCTGATTATATCTCATAACAGACATGGCATCAAAAAGTATCATTGCTGACTTAAACAAAGGTGAAAAACTTAACGATGACAATTACGACATCTGGACTCGTAAAATATGGTATGTACTTGAAGAGCAAAAATCTCTGAAATGTATAAACCATGTTTTGAATCAACCTGAAGAGGGTAATACTGCACAACACATAAGGGATCTTGAAGCTTACAAAGCTTGGGGGAAAAAAATCCACTGCACGTGGAATAATAGTTAGTTCTGTGATTGATGACCTCATACATGAATGTGAGGAATTCCCAACTGCTCATGCTATGTGGGCACATCTGCGAGGAACATATGGGAGTACGTCTGTAACCCGCCTCCGACAGTTGACTATCAAATTTGACACATACAAAAAGCATCATGATCAAAATATCAAATAACACCTTAGGGTGATGTCAAACATGATAGCTCAACTCAAGAGTGTTGGCCATGTTCTTTCAGATGAGCAACAAGTTCAGGTAGTGATTCGATCTCTTCCCAATAATTGGGAACAATTGAAGGTTAACTTGACTCATAATGACAACATCAAATTTTTTTCTGATGTTGCACTCCTTGTTGAACTTGAAGATAAGCGCCTTGGTGATGCTCAAGCTGCTTCTAATGCCTTTGTGGCAGAGTCAAGTGGTACAAAATCTTCAGGCTTCAAGCGCAAGAAAGATTGGAAAATAAATGGGAAAGACAAAAAGACTGGAGAATGACCCTCTAAGAAGAAGAGGAAACCAAATTCTGAGAAAGAGAAATAGTTTTTCAAGAAGAGAGACAGGAGCAAAATGAAGTGCTACAATTGCCAAATGTTGGGGAATTTCACTCGTGAATGCATTGAACCGAAAAAGGTAGCAAACGCATCTCAAAGTGTAACATATGTTTCTAGCACTTTTTTACTAAATGAATCTTATCCTATTTGGATTATAGACTCAGGATCCACCGACCACGTGAGTCGGGATCGAGAAGCGTTTGTGGAGTTTTGTCGAGTTTCTTTTAAATCAAGGTGGATACGTGGGAAATAATGTGAAACTAGAAGTCAAAGGGATAGGCACTTTTAAAGTAGACTTGTATGGTGGTCGTTCTTTGATGTTGCGTGACTTCCTTTATACACCAGAGATTTGACGAAACTTAGTATCTATGTCCGTTCTTTTAGACTTTGGTTTTGATTTGTTTTTTAGCCGTAATGGTGTTAGAATAACTCTAGATAATGTTTTATATGGTTTTGGACTACGTTATGATCGTTTTATAATTTTAGATTGTAATCCTTCAACTTATGAATATTATGTTGACCGTTGTGTAATGTCATGTTATTCAAGTAACAATGATATTGATGTTATTACATGGCATGCAAGATTAGGTAACATAGGGCAAGATCGAATGAATAGGTTGGAAAAAGAAGGACATTTAGGTTCTTTCACTAAAATTGATATGCCAACTTGTGAAAATTGTCTTGCTGGAAAGATTACGCGTGAACCATTTGGGAAGGCTAAAAAAGCCGAGTTCCCACTTCAATTAATTCATTCTGATATTTGTGGTCCAATGAATGTGAAGGCAAGGTATGGTGCTACATACTTCATTACATTTATTGATGATTTCATGCATTTTGGTTAATTATGTCTATTTGATTTCTCATAAATCTGAAGTACCTGAGTGCTTTAAAAGATATATGAATGAAGTTGAAAATCAATTAAATAAAAGCATAAAAGATTTAAGAACTGGCCGAGGACGTGAATACTTGTCAAAACAATTTGAAGAATTATGTGCTGAAAATGGTATCATCAGACAATTAACTACCCCTTATACACCTCAACAAAATGGTGTAGCTGAAAGAAGGAATAGAACATTATTGGATATGACAAGGTAAATGATGGCGGAGGCAAATTTGTCTATCTCTTTCTGGGGAGATGCATTATTGATTGCGGCTTACATATTGAAAAAAGTGCCTTCTAAATCAGTTTCTTCCACTCCTTATGAACTTTGGACTGGTCACAAAACAAACCTGAATGATATACGACCGTGGGGTTGTGCAACATATATTAAAGATCAATTTGGTGAGTTTGGTAAACTTAGTCCAAAAGGAAAGAAATGTATCTTTATACGGTACTCTGAACGCTCCAAAGGGTATGTGTTCATCGATGAACTACAGGATGGAAGTATTACTGAAATTGTATCACGAGATGTCAGATTTTTGGAATATGATTTTCCCAAATAGGGTGAAATAGATGAAGTTGAGCCTCTCTAAGAAATGTTGAATTCAGAAGATCAGGTAATGTTGTCAGACATACTTGATAATTCAATGGATCAAGAAATGATTCTTGTTCCAAGTGGGAGTTATGAATCCCAAAATCCTATAGAGTAATCTAAACTTCAAATACATAAGAGTATAAGAAAAAGGGTACCTAAATGATCTTACGAGATTGAGGATTATGTTTTCTTGGTATCTCCTACAGAATTGGATGAACCTAATTCTGTAACTGAGGCCTTATCAAGCCCTGAAAAGGATGAATGGTTAAAAGCAATGAAAGAAGAATTAGAGTCCACGAAAACTAACAAAGTCTGGGATCTAGTTGACATTCCCAATAAATGTAAAGCTATTGGGAATAAAAGAATTCTCAAAGTTAAATGCAAATCGGATGGGTCGATAGAAAGACACAAAGCATGATTGGTGGCAAAAGGCTTTACTCAAGAAGTTGGAATAGACTAAGAGAAAACTTTTTTAGCACTTCTGAAGTTTACCTCCATACGATTACTTTTAGCTATTGTGCACGTTTAGATCTAGAATTACACCAAATGGATGTGAAGACCAATTTTCTCAATGGAGAATTAAACGAGGAAATCCACATGGAACAACCAGTAGGTTTCGTTGTTAAAGGTCAAGAAAAGAAAGTTTGTAAATTGAAAAGATTAATTTATGGCCTAATGCAATCTTCAAGGCAGTGGTAACTAAGATTTCATAAGGAGGTGATGTCATTTTATTTCACCATGATCGATGAAGACCATTGCATCTATGTGAAAAAGTCCACTGGAAATTTTGTAACTCATTCTCTTTACGTAGATGATATTTTATTAGCTAGAAATAATTTGGAGTATGTGAAAATTGTCAAGTCATGGCTTTCAAAATCATTTGATATGAAAGATATGGGTGAAGCAGACTATATATTGGGTGTTAAGATCCAAAGAAATCGTTCCAAGAAATTTTTGAGTGTATCTCAAGAAACTTATCTAAAGAAAATATTGGAACGTTTTTGAATGAATAGTTGCAAATCCATGGATACTCCTGTAGCTAGGGGTGAAACTTTAAGCCTTGAAATGTGTCCAAAGACTGAAAAGAAAAGGAAGACATGTCTCGAGTTCCTTATTTTAGTGTTGTCGGGAGTTTGACGTATGCTTTGATATGTACTCACCCCGACATTTGTTATGTTGTGAGTCTAGTTAGCAGGTATCAATCCAATCCTGGAAGAGATCATTGTAAAGCAGTAAAGAGAATATTCTGATACTTGAAGGGAACTGCAGATCATACACTTTGTTATAGTGGATCTGATTTGTTCATAAGAGGTTATACAAATGTTGATTGGGCTGGTGACCGAAATGATAGAAAATTAACATCCGGTTATGCTTTCTTACTAAATGGTGGTGTTATTTCATGGAAAAGTAAGAAGCAAACTTGTACAACTCTTTCATCCATGGAATCTGAATTCGTGGCTTGTGCGTCTGCAGTACAAGAAGTAGTTTGGTTAAAGAGATTCTTTGAGCATTTGAGTATTGCAAAGGATACTAAGGGTCCCTTGATTCTATATTGTGATAGTCAAGCGGCTATCACATATACGAAGGATCATAAATATCACAGTAAGACCAAACACATTGACATCAAGTATAACTTTGTGAGAGATGTAGTGGCAAGTGGAGAAATAACTTTGCAATACATTCCTATACGTGAAATAATAGTTGATCCGTTTACAAATGCCATTTCTAGAGACCTATTTGAAAAACATGTTAAGGCTCTAGGTTTGCGTAGAATATGATGATATTTCTGTATTGTAAAATAACTTGATTGTTAAAATATTCTCTTTTATATAATACTATTTGATTTATATTCAGATATAATATGCATGTGATAATTTGTAAGATATAAAGTGTGTCGAACAAGTTGCAAGATTGCTCTCTCACACGAGCAATCGCCTCTTACATCGGGGAACTTGAAGAGATGAGTTTCACCACCATATTATGACTTGTTTTATGATCCAGACAAAACTTTCTCCAAGAAAATGAGTTTAAGGGTCACTGAAGAGAGAAACTAGGGTTAAACATTTGGAAGCATTTAGACTAAGGTCTGTACAATGTTGAATAATCGAAAGAATGAGACACATACACCAATCTAAGGTGTAAACATCGTACCACGTATTACATACCACGTGTGTCAGGCGGTCAAAGGGTCAATGAAAGAATGGTTCCCTACTTATTCATTGTGTGAGACTCCGAAAAGTTAAAATTGACTTTTCAATGAAATACCCTTTGACCTTTTACTGTTTCTTGAAGTTTCGATCAATGTTTCTACTTTAGCATGTTACTAATTGCCATGAGTGATCCGGCAATGCAATACATGTCTAGGAAAGCAGTTGATATGGAACAGATAGATTCGAGTAGAAAGGGATGAAGATTAAAATGAACAATTCAACTTGTATACATAAGCCGGCTATTACACTCGAGTGTAATTGTATGTATAAAGATAAACATGAACTCGAGTTCGCCTCTTTAAGAGGTTGAAGGATGGAATAAGTAACTACTGAAGTAGTGAATGACGTCTGGGTATTGTGAGTAATGGTGTCCTTAAAATAGTAGTGAATTTTTTCCACATGTGATTTGATTCCTATGTAGGGCTTGTAAAATCTTAAAGATAAGCTCGTCATGCTCACAGGTCGCACAAACTATTTGTCGTATGAATTGTGTGTCTGATTGATATTGGGTTGGCTTGGGTCTTGTCCACTATGTGCGAAGTGGGAGATGTAAGTTTTGGGTCGTGGGTCGCCCATGTGGACCGACCCGGCCCAATTTGTTTAGACATATCCAATTAATTAATTATATGGATAATTCCTTTTAAAAGGATAAGGCAGAACAAAAGGTAACTATTCAAACCTCCCTTAAAAGACTCCTAGTGGGAGTAACTTCCTAAGTAACGTGAAAACGTGAAAAAGTGGAGAGAAAAACGTGTACAGAAAACCAAAAACAAACAATCAGTTAAGAAACAGAGAAGTGAGTTTCTCAAACAAATCAATCAACACTCAAAGAAGAATTTTAGTTTGTGAACAAAGACCGATCTTTGCTTTCTTGAGATTCAAAGAGTGATCTGGAGCAATTTCTTTCATCAACAAAATCAACAACAAATATTTCTGTTGTAAGGTACAAGGTACACATCTTGTTGTTGTTTTACCTTTAAATTTCCTTCAATAACAACAACAACATGCTAGTGAAACTTCATTCAGTGAGGTATGGAGGGTAGAGTGTACGTAGACCTTATCACTACCTCATGGAGGTAGATAGGTTGTTTCTGAAAGACCCTCAGCTCAAGCACATCAAACCCAGGTAAAAAGAAGAAAAAAACAATGAAGAATCATACAAAAAATGTAATTTTATATTTGAGTATTTGAACTTTGTGATATTTATATGCATGGTTTAAAACTTTAAGTTTAGATTCCTCTTGTTAGTTTTATTATTCTATTTTATTTAAATTTTTAGTTAATTTTTTATTTGGCCCACGGGCTGGCCAAACTCATATTGTTCAAGCCCCAGAGGCTAATGGGCTTATTCAGGTTGGGCTAAAAGCCCTATTTTTAAATGGACTCTAAAAATCTTAGCCCAATCCTATTCACGAGTTGAGCCAGACTTAACCCTAATTGACGGCTCTACTCACTATTGATGTTTTCTTTATTTTTCAAGGATTCAACTCAGGTTAGTCATGAGCTTTTTTTCATTTAACAATATTTTATTGATTTTTTTTGTCGCTCAAGTGACAGATTCAACTTAAGTACGGTATGAGCTTATCAATTTCTAATTGATTTTTCCTTTGCTACTCAAGTGACAAATTCAATTCAGGTTGGATTTGAGTTTTTTGTTAATAATTCAATTTTTAATTGATTTTTCCTTTGCTGCTCAAGTTACAAATTCAATTTAGGTTAGGTTTGAACTTTTTCCAAAAGATCAATATTTTTTTATTGATTTTCCTTTTCTGCTCAAGTGGCAGATTCCAATTAGGTTAGGTTTGAGTTTCTCTGAATAGATCTTTTTTTTATGATTTACCTTTTAGTGCCCAAGTGACAGATTCAACTTAGTTTGATGTAGTATTTTCTCGATAGATCAAATTTTTAATCGATTTTTCCTTTGTTGCTCAAGTGATAGATTCAACATAGGTTAGGTTTGATCTTCTCTTAATATATCAAAAAAATATCCTTGATTTTTTCCTTTCTTTTCAAGCGACAGATCTACTCAGGTTAGGTTTTGAGCTTTTCTCGATAGTTCATTTTTTAAAAAAAAAATATTGGTGCTCGGGTTAGTTTGTGCACACCTTGAGCATTCCACGGAGTACCTTCTATATCTCACCAGCATAGTTACTAGGTAATTTTATCCACCTAGGTTCACCCTATATTTTTTTCTCGCTGAGATTTGAACCTTGGTATTCAGGCCCTTAGGTGCAAATCAGTCAATCATTCAGTGCATTCCTTCTTACTAGCAATATTATTTATATTCTTGTTCAATGAAACCTGTTGAGTGAGCTCTAAAAGCTCTTTGATTCCAAAAAATAAGTTTCAGTGATGTAGTTTTACTCTAATCTTAATTGTTTTCTAATTTCTCGTCAACTAAGTTAAATTAATTATCTTAATTATATTTACAAATATTATGAAACATGAGAATCCTAACCTTTAACTTTAGAAAGATCGGTTTTGTTCAACATTTTTTTTCTAGAAGTAGGGAAAGTAAGAGAAGAGTGAATGAAGACCCCCATGGAGCGGTAAGGAGATCGATGAGTTTTTAATCTACCTCTTTATGTATGAAATTACAGACATATATAGTGAATGGAGGAGCCCCTTCAACTTCGAATCAGCTTCCTTATAAACATACGTGATTCATTTTCGATACTTACCACTCAAAAGAACCAAAAAAGAAAAAAAACTGGATATATCCAATTCAAAGAGTAGAATCCAAAGCTTGGCTCATACTAGATGTAACTTGCAAAGTATGCACACTTACAAGAGTAGATCATAACTGGATAAAAATGTACATAGTACATTTCCACTTACAAGATGTAGCTTGGTCCAACTCATACATGTTATGTCACTTGCTCATTCTATTGTGTTCGATTGTGTTTCTATGTATCCATGGTTTCTCTTGCAGCTCTTCGTGTTATTTACACCGGCTTATCTAATCTAATCTAAAAGTAATCTATGGAACAAATTAATATTGGAAGTCAGAAATAACCCTCATAGTGCATGCAGGCAACACAGAGGACACAAAATTTCTCTAATGGACCATCGCATGTCCTCTAAAGAAACCTCAGCTCTCCCTTCAACTGCGTCTCCAGCTAAGGTAATTGTCAGTTCTTTGGCATAGAAATATATATTTTGCATAACCTCAATATAAGAGTATATTTCTTTGAAGATGTCTCAGCATGCTTCGAGCGTATCAACAACAAATGCTGAAGTAGGAAAGTCCATTATAGTGGACAATATCAAAGAGCATAAGAAGAAAAAGAGGAGCAAGAACAGAAAAGCATGCGAGAAAAGGCAAGATACTGGTCCCGAAGAAAGAGAGTCTTCAACACAAGAAAACCAAGCTTTGGACGAAAAACCGAAGGAACTTTCCTCTTTTTGGTTTAAACTTGCACCACAGGGAGGAAAGTAAGTGCCAGCCACATCACTCTGAAGTTTCTCGTCTCATTGATCTCCACAACTTTATTTGTTCTTTTACTCTTTGCAGGAAGGGGCTTAGATTGCCTCCCCTTGACAAGCCCAATATTCGTGTCAAGTAAGATTTTCCACACACAACATTGATTTAAAACACATAAAATGAAAAAAGTGATTTTGCATCATTTGCAGGGACAGTAGCGCCACTGTAACTTCAATCCAAAAGTTCATTGCACAGAAGCTAAATTTGAATGATCATACTGAGGTAATAGGACGAAACAAGCATAAATAGGACAGCGAAACAGATACTTGTTTAATACTAGAGGAAGATGTGTTGAAAAATCTTTTATAATATTTTGTGCAGGTGGATGTTGTTTGTTGCGGTGAAAAGCTGACTGGAGATATGACGTTCAAGGACATTCAACGTAGATGGAAGTCACACCTTCCCAATTCTGGAAAGGGAAAGGTAAAATGGGAGTTGGAGGAGGCTATGATTCAGCTAGGATACATCAGAAGCGAGAAGCTTCAAACTCCGCCCAAGAAATAAGAAGTGGCTGCTGGCATCTCACAACAGACTTAAAGATTTATCATAATCATAGCCTCAGAGCTATTAGTACTTTTCTCTGCTTTATTATCAGCAAACAATTTATGCTTTCGACTTGTGTTTCCTATTAAATATTATGTTATAGACTTCTATATACCTATCATCTAGTTGCTTCATCTATGCATCTCTCACCAATATGCGATATACAATTAGCAGTTTTTTTTTCAGGAAGTTTGATTGACTTTCACTAATTTGTATTCCTCTACGGGCAGATGGAAGTGAGGTTATGCATATATCGACATAACGATATTAATTTTTCTAGTAGTTCATATGCGATTTGAGTCATATTTAATTGTAGTTCAGTTCACTTAATGAAGTTCTGCATTTGAATGGTTCAAACTTTGTCATTAAGTGCATTGTTATCATAAATATTTAAGCATTTAATAAGTCTGAAAAGGTCTTTAATCATTAAGATGTTGAAAAAAGTATAAATATCATTGAGATGTATTCTTGTGTAGATAATATTCATTACCACTCTACCCACAATCACCAACCACCACCATTAACCTCATTTGGTATCACAATCACCACCATCATTATCTCCGTAACCATCAACCACCTTTGTTATCTGTAACACCCCAGAAATATTTTGAGCTAAGACTCTAACCGTTCTTCGTAGTGAGTGAGATTTTTGTAAGGAATTTAAAATTTCTTGAGTATTAAGGTCACTAGAGGTATCACCTTAAGTTTCAAGAAGAACTTAAGAGAAAAGCATTCAAGTCATTCTTAAGTGTTGGGTCAACTTCAAACAACCATAACTCCTAGTACAGGATGAGTTAGGTGTTCTACAAGGTCGAAAATTAAAGCCCTTCGAGTCTTCTTTCCAACTCCACTTAGTTTTCTCAATTCCGTTCTCTGAGTAAGAAGTTATGAGTGTTTTACTAATGTCGCGCAAACCTGGCAGCAGCTCCGCGACGCGGAGCCAATACGGACCTCACTGCCTGGTGAAAAATAATTCTGACTCCCAGCTCATTTTGATTATTTATTTAGGGGTATTTTAATCCTAAAAACCCTTAGGAGGTCATCTAAATTGCCCTAAACGTGTAGAAAATCAGTTTTCTTAAATCTAAACCCTCTCATTCACTCCTTGAGTTGAGTAGTTCATGCTCATAATTCCGCATGAACCCTCTGAGTTGAGCATTCTTGAATTAGTTATATCATTGAAGTTCTTGAGTTCCAAGTATTGAGTTCTATCTATTATTATTGAAAACCTTGCATTGAGTCGTTCATATCCATAATTCGGCATGAACCATATTTTAAGAAGTCTTTTACAAATGTTTAAACTTTGTTTTAAGACTTAAGCTTTGAAGTTGAGTAAAGAGTAAGAATAAAGTTCATTTTCTTTAAAGTGATATATGGGAACTAATTATTCCCAAGAAGTTTTGAAATTGTTTTCACATTTGAAAACAAAGGGAACATTGATTCCAAGAGAGCTTTTAAGCTAAGTTTTGAGTTATTATCTCAAACCAAAGAAAGAAGTTGTTTTAAAAAAAATATAGCTAAGTATAATTTTGGGAGTAGTATTGAGCACCGATATGGGGATGCAAGTTCATATTAACTCAAGTCTCCATAAACCATGTAGCCATCATGGGTATTAACGGATCATACTTTTTAGATGATCACATAAGTTAAGCTAGTGGATCCACTAAGTTAAGCGTTCTATATGACGGCAAAGTATAGGAAAATTCTGGCAGCGTGGGCAAGACGTTGTATCACCACTTAGGCTCATAGTGGTGGTTGTCGGTTAGAGAAACTCCCACAGCAGTAATTGTATGGTTCCTCAAGAGGTTCTGCTTAGTATGAATGGGGGTATGGGACTTCATTCATGCATTGCACAAGTAGACTTTGAGAGGGAGCATGGTATGTTTTTTATGATATTATGACACAGAGTTGACATCACGTTATAAACAGTTTTTCTTTATATTGCACTTGCTTTTAAATTGCTTTATATTGAAATGAGTCCAGTTATGTTGAGTTGAGTATCTAATCCTTGATTTGAGTATCTAATCCTTGAGTACTTCTAAGTTGAGTAAGTTTGAGTAGTTTGAGTATTCCTTGAGTTGAGTAAGTCTGAAAAGAGGTAAGTATGTTTCATTTTATCAAGTTTCAAGCTTATTTTTATGTTTTAGAATTCCTCTTACATGCTCGTACATTCCACGTACTGAGCCATTTGGCCTGCATCTTCTCATGATGCAGACACAGGTGTTCAGGATCATCAACAGGAGCTTCGTTGATACGTCCGAGAGTTCGAAATAGCTATGGTGAGCCTCCTTGCTTCCGGAGGATTTCATTTACTTTTCATTTTAGTCAGGATGTCGTGGGTTTTGTCCTGACTTCCATCTTTACCAGTAGAGGCTTCATAGATAGTTAGTATAGTTGAGAAGTCTGTATTATTCATTTATTTTATTAAATGTTTTAAAGACTTAAGTTGCTTATTTTATGGCGAGTTGAATATATTATTTTTATTCAAAGTTATCTATTCAGTATTGTTCAGATTTTCTTAAAGTTGAGTTCAATGAATTTTATTCAGTTTTAAGCTTTTGCATGCTTAAGTTAGTCTTCCGCTAGTAGTCCGCCAGGATGAGGATTCGCTTGGGGACCAACAATGGTTTTTAAGTGCCGGCCACGTCCAGGGTGTAGACTCAAGTCGTGGCATTATCACAACCACCACTGGCAACCACTATTACCCGCCGCTACCACACCAGCCACCACCACCACCACCTTCATCATTATAATGGATATACCATTGCCGCCACGTCCACCACCAACTGTCATCCTATTTTTTAGTACTGTGGGTTGATTTTTTGGTCGCCCCTACTTGATCTTGATGGATAATTGAAGTCTGATAAGTAAATTTTGAAAGCCTGATCAAACAATTACCACTAATAGCTTGTGAAAAATCAATTTTCAAATGACTAAATTTTGAAAGACTTTCACTAGCTTGTTTGGTCAAACTTTTGGGAAGCCAAAAATAATTATTTTTAGAAAAAACATGTTTATCTTATACAATGTGATTGGTTTAATTAGGTCATAATTAGTTGCTAATTTAGAACGTGCATGAACTAGTGTGGCAGTAGGTGAGTTGTTAACAACGAGACAAAGGCAACTATATCCAACTAAGTGAGTGAATGATGTTGCGATACATGCAAATATTTAATTCGTGTTCGATGTTTATACCATTGTAAACAGTTAAAACTTAACATAAAAGCTTGCATCAATTAGGTTAACGACATATTTCTTGCATTTATTGCATACGCGAATTCATGATTTGAAGTCTATAAATTTCTATAATGTATAGAAACTCTAAATTAATACATCAGTACTAACACTCTAAATTAATACATCATAGTTTGTGGTCATCTCTGACGATCTATTTAATGGCATGCATTGTTTCGGAGGATGAAACATTGGAATTTTAAAGTTCAAACCAAGCCAGAAATGGGAAATAGGGATGTTTCAATTTTTCGTGTGCTATAGTCTATAAATTTTGGATAATATCTGCCACGATGATATTTTGGCCATATTTTTTTGTGGGCGTCCGTAACGACCTATTTAATGGTGTGCATTGAATCAAAGGGGAAAACATAGGCATTTTCAAGTTTAAACTAGACCCGAAATGAGAAATAATGATATTTCCATTTTTCGTGTGTTATAGTCTATGAATTTTAGATGATATGTGCGCCAGGAGGTTTATTGGATTAAATTTTTGTGGGCGTCAATGACGACCTATTTAATGGCCTGTATTGGATTGGAGGGCAAAATATCGGTATTTTCAAGTTCAAACGAGACCCAAAAAGGAAAATAAGATTTTTTTATTTTTTGTGTGCTATTGTTCATGGAATTTGGATGATATGTGCGCCCGATAATTTTTTGGCATTTTGTTGGGTGTCTGTTACGACCTATTTAATGGTGTGTGTTGGTTCAGAGGGGCAAATATCGATATTTTCAAGTTAAAATGAGGTCCGGAATGGAAAATAAGGATTTTTCTATTTTTCGTGATCATAGTCCATGGAATTTGGATGATATGTGCGCCCAGTGATTTAACTTTGTGGCTAAAATATTTTGTGGTTGTCCGTGACAACCTATTTAATGGCGTGCGGTTGCTCGGAGGGGTAAATATCGGCATTTTCAAATTCAAAAGTGGCTTAGAACGGAAAATAGGGATTTTTTTTCATTTTTCGTATGCTATAGTCTATGGATTTTGGGTGATATGTGCACCTGCCATTTTTTTGCTGAAATTTTTATGGGCGTCCGTGACGACTAATATAATGGCGTGACTTTCTTTGGAGGGATAAACATTGGTATTTTCAAGTTCAAACAAGGCCCAAAACAGGAAATAAAGATTTTCGAAATTTTTGTGTGCTATTGTCCATGGATTTTGGGTGATATGTTACTTGGCGGTTTTTTGGGCGAAATTTTTGTGGACTTCCGTGACGACCTATTTAATGCTGTACTTTGGTTTAGAGGGGCAAAAATTGACATTTTAAAGTTCAAACAAGGCCCGAAACCGAAAATAGGGATTTTTTCCAATTTTTCATGTGCTATATAGTCTATGAATTTTGGGTGATATGTGTGCCCGATAGTTTTTTTGGACAAAATTTTTTATAGACATCTGCGACGACCTATTTAATGGCGTGTGTTGGTTCAGAGGGGAAAATATCGGTATTTTCAAGTTAAAATGAGGTCCGGAACAGGAAATAGATATTTTTCCATTTTTCGTGTTCTATTATTAGTCCATGGATTTTGGGCGATGTGTGTGCTCGATGGTTTTTTGGCCGAAAGTTTTTGTGGGCATCGGTGATGACCTATTTAATGTTGTGTGTTGGTTCGAAGGAGGAAACATCGGCATAGTCAAATTCAAAAGAGACTCGGAACATGAAATAGTGATTTTAAAAAAAATTAGTGTGTTATAGTCCATGGATTTTTTGGTGATATGTGCGCCTGATTGTTTTTTGACCAAAATTTTTTATGGGCGTCCATGATGGCCTATATAATGGCATGTGTTGGTTCAGAGGGACAAACACCGACAAATGATGCTCGAAATGGGAAATAGGGATGTTTCCATTTTTCGTGTGCTATAGTCCATTGATTTTGGGTAATATGTGCGCTCGAAGGCGTTTTGGCCAAAATTTTATATGGGCGTCAGACTAGCCCAAAATTTTATATGGGCGCTCGAAGGCGTTTTGGCCAAAGTTCAAACGAGGCCCAGAACGACAAATAGAGATTTTTCTATTTTTCGTGTGATATAGTCCATGAATTTTGGATAATACGTGCACCTGACGGTTTTTTTTGCCGAAAGTTTTTTGTGAGCATTTGTAACAGCCTGTTTAAGGGCATGCGTTAGTTAAGAGGGGCAAACATCAACATTTTCAAGTTCAAACGAGGCTCAAAACGGGGAAATAGGGATTTTTCATTTTTCATGTGCTATAGTCCATTGATTTGGGGTGATATGTGCGCTTGGTGGTTTTTTGGCTGAAATTTTATGTGGACGTCTGTGACGACCTATATAATGGAGTGCGTTGATTCGGAGGAAAAAACATTGATATTTTCAAGTTCGAAAGAGGTGCAGAACTGCAAATAGGGATTTTTCTATTTTTCATGTGATATAGTCCATGAATTTTGGATAATATGTGCTCCTGCGATTATTTTTTTTTGCCGAAAGTTTTTGTGAGCATCTGTGACGATCTATTTAATGGCATGTGTTAGTTAGGAGGGGCAAACGTATGCATTTTCAAGTTCAAAAGAGGCCCGAAACAGGGAAATAGATATTTTTCCATTTTTCGCGTGCTTTTGTCCATGGATTTTGATTGATATGTGCGCCCGATGGTTTTTTGGCCGAAAAGTTTCATCGGCGTCTGTGATGATCTATATAACGATGTGTGTTGGTTCAAAGGGACAAAAGTAAGCATTTTTCAAGTTCAAACGAGTCCCGAAACAAGAAAAAGAGAATTTTTTATTTTTCGTGTGTTATAGTCTAGATTTTAGGTGATATGTGTGACTAGCAGGTTTTTGACTAAAATATTTGTGGGCATTTGTGACGACCTATTTAATAGCGTGTGTTGGTTCAGAGGGAAAAACATTGATATTTTCAAGCTCAAATGAGACCCGAAACGAAAAATAGAGATTTTTCCATCTCATATAGAATTAGATTAAACTTACTCTTTCTCATATAAACCAAGATTT
>JAJOOS010022451.1:0-28666 GCA_029582725.1 Solanum chiquidenum | reverse complement strand
CCTTTTCCTGTACTTCAGGGGTATTTTTGGCCCTTTTCCCTTTTAAATTTTAATATTATATTATATTTTTTTAATTATTTTTATTTGGCCCACGGGCCGGCCCTACCTATATTTCTCAAGCCCCACAAATCAGCAGGCTTATTCAGGCCGGGCTAAAAAGCCCTTTGCTTAAATGAGCTAAAAAAATCTTAGCCCAGCCCTATTAAATCCCGGGTTAGGCCAGGCCGGCCCAACGGGCCTAGCCCATATTGACGGCTCTAGGTGTGATGTTGAATAAGAAATTTTGAAAAATGTTTTCCATGTGATTTTTCTTAAATTTAAGAAAAATAAGTTAATTTGAAAAATATTTAAATCTGAGAAAAAGATTTGAAATGTTTAATACCTCCCACCGAGGTCATTGGGTGGTTTAACGACTAACAACAATGTGAGGAAATTATATGAGTACTCTCTCTTTGTACAGTGACATGAATCAATCATCCATCCTCTTTTATTTTTGCACCAAAATCAACAGGCAGCCAATCAAATCCTTTGTACAAAAAACAAACATTACATATCTGCAAAACAAATAAGATACTCGGAAAATTAATTTCATGTTTATCGTACATAATTGAAAGCTGAAACGAAAATTTGGAGCAACGTTGGATGAGTCTACTAGGAAAAAACAATTCCTAGAAATTAAAAACAAGAAAATCACTTGGAACTCCCCTCCACAGAAAAATCCAATATTTGCCCAGCCAGCTATAATTGAGCTTTCAGTTCCTTCACTGATTTGATTTTTGAATCACAAATTCTAAGGAAATTAGATAAAGCAGTTCGCTGACTAGTAATGATTTTTCTAGAAATATCAGCAGGACTCCAAGACTGCAATGCTCGAGTGATCACATCACCAAGACCTTTATCAATTGTTGAAGACGAGGTTAAAGTTTCAATAACTAGGTAGACCTTCCCTGGTCCTAACTCTCCATCTCTTTTGAGTGATGAAAGTATACTTTCCAATTTGTCATTGTCTGACTTGCTCATTTGTTGATTTAGCCAGTCTCTAACCAGCACTATAGTCTCACATACACAACGGATTGAATCCTGTACTTCTTGACACAACTCAATGTTACACTGCTCCGAAGGTCCACCTTTCTTTTTTCTCTTTCCTGAAGGCAATAATGACCTGGCACAACACTGAATCACCATAATATGCCAAGCTAAAGGTTCAGTTACCAATAGCACCAGATGAGGAAGATCACATCCGGGTGACGACTCTAGTGCTCCCATTGATCTCACTTTATCCAGGATATACTTCTTCAGAATCAAATTCACAAGAAGCCATGTACTACCATGCTTATTTGAATCTCTATCTACTTCATGAGAATAAAGATTCCAAGCATTTAAAAATACAACAAAGTTCATCCAATCAATCAGATTGCAGCTCCATGCCTGTACGGAAGGTGATCAAACATACAAAAATTTAGTCTATCACAAAAACTTACAGTTTAACAGTTGACACCAGACAGCAAATAATGAAAGTTTGGGACGAAATGACCTAGAAATATCATTCTTTATGCCTAAGATAGTTTTGAGCTGCATTAAAGAATCAATGCTAATCCTTCAAACGCAACATGATGATTCTTTTACAGCTGATATAAGCAATTATTTTCTCTTCTCTTGTAATTCAACTGTCCAACTGGAACAATATGCAACTTTTCATGCATTTTTTGCAGCTTTGAATTATAAACGACATACTAACCTAAATCAACCAACTTTACTTCAACAGAAAGTTTCTCCCCTCTCATAAGTGTGATCACCTGTGATATGGTCAGGCCCCATTGCATATTTGCCTCCATTGAAATCAGTTTCAATATGCTAAATATCTAGGCTGTGTTTTCTTACTTGATTATCATAGCCTTTAACCTTTTCATTGTCCATTTATAGTGATGACTGATGTATGTGCCAGCTTTAAGAAGTATTATAGTCTCCTCAGTTTCTACTCTCATGCTCCCAAGAACATGCACCCTAGAGATACTTAAAAACAGATGGAAATTTCTGGGTTACTCCATCCCCATTCAAGCATAATGCAAATAATCTTTCTAGTATCTACCTCAGAATGTAGGGAAAAAACTGAAAAAACAAAAATGTTCAAAACGTTGTATGGAACTAAACCTCTAGCTTTTATGCGTTCGGAAACGACCGTATTATTACTAAAAGATAATGTTGAACACCAAACAAATACAAAGTTTATTCGAAGCCCAAGCCTCTTTGAAATCTCAGTAGATGTAAGTTCTGAAATTTCAATTTGAGGAATGCAGTCATGCACCTCGTCTATTTCTTCAGTGAAAGGCCCATTTCTATATTGAACCTGTATTCCAATTCTCCTTGAAGACTATCCCAACCATTACAATGATGTGAAGAGATAACAAATAAAAACAAAAGTCATGATAATAAGGGCTCCATAAGTATGCTTGTATTATCATAATTGAAGCAAGAAACAGAGAACAAAAAGTACTTTAACAAACAAAAAAATAATAGCTTTGGAAACATCCTCAGTTCCTCACACAGAGTATGAACACAAAAGAATTTACCTCTGCATCCTTAAGGCCACTCGAAATATCAAAAGCCAGCCCTACAGCATCCTGGAAGGAAAATCCCAAGATATTGGCATACCGCTCGAGTAACAATCTCAGCTCCGATGATAGCTTAGGATCAAAGACAGAACCATTTGCTTCAACATTTCCCTTGACAGATGATGATGCACATTGAATTGAGAGAAAGACAAGTCTTGGTAAAAGGGATCTCTTCTCAATTGTTTTAACCACTTTAGCTTGAGACTGTTTGATTTGATCATCCTGCAATTAAGCGTAAAAGCAATTACAAAGTGATAAAAAAATTTCCCACAAGCTTATCATTAGGAAGAGGTTCTGCATGAATTTCATACATAAAAGAAAGAATCATCAAAACTATAAAAAGAAGAAAATTGAACAGGGGCATAGTCTCAGGTCCTGATGTCAACAGGAATCTGGCTCAAATATCAAGACTACTTCAGTGATTGAACTATTGTTATGCCATTCCAAACCGTAACTGACAAAGAAAAGTTCAGTTATACACATAAAATAACATGTATGATGTAATGTATAACCTTCAACCAGCCAACTCAACTCCAGACACCATGGGCACTAAGAAAGCTGACTGTGTTGGTTTAATTCACTAGCGTCATAAAATCTCGATTTAAGCGGTAAAAATATCTAGAATTTCAAGTTGTATCAGGTAACAGTCCAATGTTGTTTCAGTGCCATACTATTTAGCTATCTAATTTGGCCATTGACTTGTATGTTCCTCCAAATCCAAAAGATCATCTTAAGTAGCTTATGTTCACATGGAAAAGTATAGCAAGTTCATGAAACTCTCTTTTTCCTTTTTTAGAAATGGTGGTGTCCATGCCAACTTCCAGGCATCTCAATTATTCCATTGGGTACCTGCTACCTCCTACCAGTAAGGGTACCAAGTAATTGTCCACCAAAACTTGTAAATGGCACGAAATTACCAAGTGTTTTTCTTTCTTAGGATTTGAAACTTCATGAACTACTTTTATGTATACAAAAACGTATGCAATATAATCCCACACGTGGGGTCTGGGTGGGGTGGGATATATGCAGACCTTACCCCTACCTTTGTTAGGTAGAGAGGGTGTTTCCTCTAGACCCTTGGCTTAAAAGAAGTGTAATCAAAACAAGATTGAAAGAAAAATATCGACAATAAAATAGCAAGATACAAAGCAAATGAAGCAGTACGTAGTGAAAATGAAGAATATGATACGATCTGACTACTAACAAATATAATACTAAATAAGGATAAAAGGAGACTGACCCCCTCCACATAAAAATATGACCACACTCTACTACCTACAACCGTCCCTAATCCTTGACCTCCATACATTCCTATCTACTGTCATATCCACAGTAAGCTGAAGATGTCATGTCTAATCACATCTCCCCAATTTTTCTCCGGCCTACCTCTACCTCTACTAAAACCTACTATAGGCAGTTTCTCACACCTCCTTACTGGGGAATCTGCACACCACTCACCTACTCTTCACATGTCTGAACCAACTACTTTTTTTGTAGAGACAACAAACATTGTTGGAAGGAAAATGTGAAGCATCAGAATCAAGATTTTCATTTTGCTTTCTCAAAGCTCTTCCTTTAAGCATTATTCCTCATTATAGAAACCAACTCCTACTGACATGTAATGTTGGATATGTTAACTCTAGTACAACCCCTGCTTATCATATATTACAATAATGTGCCATATTAACTTAAGGAAAAGAGTTTTCATTACAAAATATAACACAAACACATGCATTACCTTGGAGGAACTTATATATAAGAAACTGAAGCTATTATTGTTCTACATTATCTCCCCATTCATTTCCATTTACCTTTTCAGCACTTAAAATCACATGGCATTCATCAAATTGAAACATGGAATGAAAATCATGGAGACCGGGGCGCAAATCTCAACAAAGACAAAAAAGCATTTAAGTAATTTCTTCAACTCCTTAAGCTTGGTAGGTGGAGCGATTCGATACAAGTATTGATTGGAGGCACCAGGTACCCAATAAGTTTAAATTGTTCCTCTCAACCTGACACCAGTACCACCAAACGTTGGAGTACCCTACATTGGTTGAAAGAATTGAGTTAGTCTTCCCTTATATTCTTGAGCAATCTACACCTTATGCTAACTTTTGGGGTTGTGTAAGATCCAAGACTTATTCTTAACATGGCGTTAGAACTAGGCTCATCATATTCTTGGTTTCCCAAATGTTAGGCCTCTAATTTATGTTGTCTGCACTCCAACTGTCCAGCTATGGTGTTAAGAATATCCCATATTAGTTAAGGGGATAGTTTCTTATCTCCTTATATAATTTTGGGTAATCCTCACCACATGAACTGGCTTATGGGGTTGAGTTAGGCCCAAGTTCATTTTCTTACCCAAGACAAATGTGATGTTTGTGAGGGACAATAACATACAGACTTATACTCATTTCTCTGTATGAAGATCCAAGAGAAGTAAGATATAAATGTAATGTTATATTTCTAGTACAAAATATATAGAGCCATTTTTACATTAGTAATTGAAAGGTGAGAAAGATGGGGTTTTTGTAAAGCCTTGTATCAAGATGATATTCTCCAATATTTGTTGGGGAAGAGAACCAAACCATTAGAAAAAGAAATAGATCAAGGAAATGTTGATTTCCAAGAGCGGAAGAACCCTGGTGGCAAGAACAGTGACAATAGAATCAATGAGAATAGAACAAGGGATGCATAAGGAAGACTTTGCATACAAGTTCATTATTAAGTTACAACATCATTAAGGGAAATTTTCAGAAACCTCACCTAAGATTTAACTTCTAACATTAACCTCCTATGTGGTTTACAATATTATGCTTACCTCCCGGCTCCCCCTGATCCTTTTTGTAACAACTATTTTAACTTATCATTAATGAAAAAATATGATCTAACTAATTTGCCCTTTCAATATACCATTTTATTTTATTTATTTTGTAAACACTGTTTTAAAGATGCAACTTCAGAAACCCTAATCACATATAATTCTACGACTTCAACAAACACAAGAAGAATGATAGACTGCTTCGTCAGACTCGTCTATGGAAGAGTTTCCCTACTTTCGCCTTAACCATTTTGAAATATTTACCCTTGCAGATTAGTCCATATAGCACTCAGTGTCCTCAAAGGCGATCGCCTTTGGCGAATAGTGAGGCGAGGCGAGGCGCAACCCATGCGCCTATTACTGGCAAGGCGAGGCGACACTGAAAAGGCGAGGCATTGGCGACTTCCGAGAGGCGAAGTGAGGCACTAAAGGCCTCACCTTTTTTATAAATAATAAAAAAGGCCTGATTTAATAATTAAAAAGCAATACTAGAGTTTATTTGGAGTTTTGACAAACCCACAACTCTACTCCCTTTTTTCTTTCGTTCGCAGTCTGCGAGCTTCGGAACCCTCTTCTCCAGCTTCCCGACTCTCTTCTCCAGCAGGTACTTCTTCTTCTCTCTTCTTCTTCTTTCTTCTTCAGTTCTTCTTTCTCCTCTGCTTCGTGACCTCAGCAGGTACGTTTTCAGCACCCTTTTTTTCTTTTTCTTCTTCTCTTCTTCTTCTTCTCTTCTTCTCTTCTTCATCTTTAATATGCAGTCAGCACAGCTGTGTGCAGTGTGCAGAGTCTGTGTTTTTTATGCTCTGGTTTTTAATTTCTGGAGCTATTGACTATTGCAATCTGCCTATATTTATTTATTTTAAATCTAATCCTTCTATATTTATGTCTTCCCTACTCAATTTAGTTTTATACTAAACAATATAGTATTTCTTTGTCCATAAATAGTGATTTCAATGACGTATGATGCTACTAGCAAAAAAAGGACATTGGATGGAATTATGGTATGCAAGGACCACCAAAAAAATCATTTATATGTATGTTCTGTAGAGTTACTTATAATGGTGGTGTTACTCGACACAAGCAACTTTTGATGGGTGGAAACAGAAATGTAAAACAATGGTTGTCGGACAGAAGTTATAGAAGAAATAAGGGCATATGTGGAAACTAAAATTGCGAGTTATCCGAAATATCAGATGAGGCAGCAAGAAGAACATGTGGTTAATATTGATGATGATGATGATGATATGGATAAATATGGTGAAATGATGCCTCCCTCGAAAACTCAAAAGATGTCTTCTAGTGTAAGTGCATCATCCACGAGCGGAACGTGTCGAAATGTCCTCTCAATCTCTATTTTTCAGAAAAATCACAACAAAAGGGAGGCTTTGAAAAGGGAGTAGGATTTGATGAAACCTAGAAAATTCTAAGGGAGCGCGTGGTAAGAGCTTTTGCATAACGGATGTACGATGCGGGGCTCCCTTTTAATTGTGTTAATTACAAATCATTTGATAAATTCATTGAGGCAATAGGACAACATGGCACCGGAATGAAGCCTCCTTCCTTCCATGAAACTAGAGTTACTCACCTAAAAAAAGATGAGAAGAAAGTGGACAAAACTATTGATGAGCATAAAGTGCAATGGAGAAAGTTTGGATGTTCCATTATGATAGACAAATGGATGGCACAAAAAGGTTAAATGATCATCAATATTTTGGTGAATTCTTCAATCGTTAGTGTATTTCTTGGTTTAGTTGAGGCTAGCAATAAATATACCGATTCTACCAAAATGTACAACTTGTTCGAGAACACTATTGAAAGAATCTGATTGGAAAATGTTGTACAAGTTGTCACTAATAACGCTAGTGAGAATATTAAAGCAGGAAGCATGATGATAGGAGCGTATCGACACATTTATTGGACTCCATGTGCTGCTCATTGCATCAATTTGACGTTTGGTGACATATTCAAGATTAACCCATATGCTTCAGGTAATATCACTCTCCTATCCTCTAACTTTCTTTATAGTTAAAAATACTTATTAGCTACTAATTACTATAATATTACTTTAACACTTTTTAAGACGGCCATCAAGATCCATTTTTACAATAGTCAAAGGTCATTGTGGTTGAACTTGATGAGAAAATTAACCAATGAAAGAAATTTGGTGAAACCAGCCAAGACAAGATTTGCAATCGGCTACTTGACTTTGAAAGCTATGTACAAACAAAAGAAAAACTTGAGAATTCTAGTCCTCTCAAACGAATGGACTTCAAGTAGATTTGTAAAGGAAACTTTGGGGAAAGAAGTTGTCAACCTTCTTATTTCTTCCCACTTTTGGAATGATGTTGTTCGGGCACTTAAGTTTGTGGTCCTTTAACAGTAGTTTTTCGTTTGGTAGATGGGGAAATAAACCACCAATGGCCTATATTTATGAAGCAATGGATAGAGCCAAGGAAACTATTGAGCGGGCTTTTTGTGGAGTTAAGAAACAATATAAGAAAGTGTTTGAAATTATTGATGCAAGGTGGACTGACCAACTCCATCGGCCTGTGCATGTTGCAGGCCATATTTTGATCCCGGGATTATTTTATAAAGCTCAAGAAGATGGCACTAAACATTTTGATGTGTGGACGGGTTGTCGTGCATGTGTTGAGAGATGAACCCCGAAATAACAACACAAAATTCATGAGCTTCCTAGGTACAAAAATGCAGATGGAATGTTTGGTTGTGATCAGGCTCAAAGAGCCAAAGACTTAAGGTCACCGAGTAAGTGAGTTAATTTAGTTCGTTATACTATAGCATTGCTTAAGTGATTTGACTTATTTATACTTATTAACCTTTAAATTTATTTTTTTATGGTTGAATGGTTTCGCTATTTAGTAGCCAAACTCCAACCTTCCAAAAGTTTGCCATGAAAGTATTAAGTCTAATTTGTAGCTCATTCGGATGTGAGCGAAATTAGAGTGTTTGAACACGTAAGAAGAATATTTTATATTCTAATTTCCATATTATATTATTATTAGTATCTATTAGTTAATATCTACAACAACAGATTAATTCCAAAAAGAGAAATAGGGTGGCACTATCGCGTCTCAATGATTTAGTGTACGTTCGTCAATAAGTACAATAGAATATTGAAACGTTGCTATGATGCTCATGATACCATTGATGCAATTGCCTTGGAGAATATTGATGAGTCAAATGAATGGTTAGTTGGATGCCTCGAAGATCAAGAAGATAAACTAGTATATGAGGAAAGTGATCTTACTTGGGGTATTGTTGCTACGGCAATTGTAGCTGACGAGAATATCTATGGTCTAAGGGGAATTTCTTCAGGTTCAACGGCACTTGACAAGGACAAAGGAGTATAAACTACATCTACAAGTTCAAGTAGGACTCGAACACTAACTGATGAAGAATCTGAGGAGGAAGATGGGGAGCAATATAATCATAATGAAATGGATGTTGAACTTCAAGATTTTGATAATTTTGAAGAAGAATGAACTTTTAGAGTTCTAATATTGTTTGTCAATTGTCTTATGAATTATTGAGTCATCAAGTTCTAGACTTTGAATTGAAATATTTGTTAATATGTCATTACTGTTGAGATTTTGGATATTTATATATGCAATTAAATATTTCATGTTTTTGGTATTAATTAGCGCCTCAATTCAAAAAGGCGAGCACCTCACCGCGAGGCGAGGCAGACCCTTGTCGCTTTTCGCCGTCCGTCTATTCCTTGAGTAGATCTGATCAATGATTAGAATGCCTATTCAATTCACACAGTCTTTGCACTATTTCAAGGGATTGTGATATTGAGTATGCATACAAATTGCAAATGAAACTTTTGCAAAGGGGGATAGATGGAAGAGGGTGGACAAAACATTTAAAATAATTGAATATACTCAACATTCGAGAACTTCCAGAAAACTGTGTCAGTTCTTTTTTATATAAAGAAGAAATATGGATTAGTTACTTTGTGTATTAACAAATCAACTTTGGCTTTTCTGACGGTAGAATGCACTTCGATTCTAGTAATTGGTTCCCCTTGCCTGCGTGCAATTGGGCACATATTTACAAAATCAATTTAACAAAAGAATATACTAGAAAGGCAAATAGTCATACTTTTTATATAAATAAGTTAACAAAATTGTTGCCATAAAAATAGGAAAGCAAGCGTAATATCGTAAATCGCAAGAGAAATTAGTGTTAGAAAGTTGAACCTCGAGGGAGGTCTCTAAAATTATCCCTATAATTAATCTTGACACAAAATTGTACCCAAAGGTGTGGCCTAGTGGTTAATCAAGTGGGTTGAGAACTGTTAAGGTTTCAGGTTCAAATCGCAGCAGTTGAGACAGAAATACTAATGATGGTTTCTTCCCATCTTTCCTAACCGTGGTAGTTGGAGTTACCTAGCACCTATTGCTAGTTGGGGTGGCAAGTTTCCCCTGTAATTAGTGAGGTGTGTGCAAGTTGGCCCTGACACCACAGTTAACAAAGAAAATATCTTGACGCAACTTTAAAAAATTTAATCTTGAAATGAACTCTACCATGAACTCTTGTACATCCCCTTGAATAAACATCAAACTAGTGTAAGAGCCACCTCCTTGTATCTGGTGGATCATTTGGAAGGAGAGAAATCAGAGAATTTTTGTAGGGAAAGAATGCACTATAGAGAAGATTAAGTGGAAAGTAATTACCACTTTAGGTTTTTGGTGTAAAGAAATGAACATAGAAGAAGAAATTCAACTAGTGGATTTCATAGGAGCTTTGTAAGTAGTCATGTATTTTTTTGTTGGTTTTTCTATGTAACTAACACTTTTGGAGGTGGCCAGCATAGCCCTTAATGCTGAGGAATACCATGTTACCAGTTTCAAAAAAAAAAAAAATATCAAAGACAAAAATTCATACCAAGGTTTGTCCGGTGCAATAAGCTACTCCTTCAAATGGCTCTGCACACAAAGACAAGCAGTTATTTTAAAGACATTACATATGTAGTAAAACATTGGAAAGAAAATGTACTACAGCAAGGCTGATAAAAATTTATCCACACTAGAAACATAGAATTGTCCCAAATTATATAAACAGGTGCATCATATACTAACCTAAGAGATAATTTTTGTCATAAGTTGGCGTCCACCAGGGCCGCAGCTGCAATTCTTCATTGAAGGTCAATGATTTGGTTCCAATTTCATCTGTGAGTTCAAGAAACTGAACTCCTTGTTTCAAGCTTCCAAGAATGCCCTAAGCAATCCCAAAATGAAAATTTGTCAGTGACAAATTACAGTAGAATGCAATTTAAATACCCCCACCCTCGCAAGTTTTCAGTTACGGAAGCACAGTTGTGTATACCTTCCTACCTTTCAATTATTTGAATATTTCATAATACCACATCTGATAGCAAGTATCTTAAAACCAATAGCATTGAACTTGACCATAATCTCTTTTTGCAGAAAATAAAAAGTAAAGAACCATAAGCGCTAATTACTAAATTGTGCTATCGCCTATCTATAATCAACTGAAGCTAAATTTAAAAGATAACAAAGAAAAGAGTCAAGGGGAAAGAGAAGAGTGTATGCACATTCCTCCTTTTAACCAATTGTTTCAAGTTTGACAGATCTATCTATAGTTTCGCTTTATTCAATCAACAGGGCATGTGAAAATTAGGTGAAACAGGTGTCCAATCCAACAACCCTAGGGCTAAAATGTATTTCAAAGCAATTGCAGACATAAACATGCAAACAAAGAACCGTTTAGAAGAAAAACTTGAAGTGACAAGGAAAACGGTTACCTCCCCTTCTTCAATATTATTTGCTTTCTGCTTTAACTGCAGAATGGGTATTTCAATCTTTGCCATCAAATACTGGCTAGATTGTTGCAATCGCTCCTTGAACTGAACAAACTCAATAACCTAGAAAAGTTCGCAGATGAAGATTTTGTTACCATTGGGCTAGCTCATTGTATGATTACTAATTTATAGTTTCGTTCACAAAGGGAACCATTAGAATTTGAAACGATACTAAGAGAGAATCATTATGATAAGCAGTGTAGGTTTCTACACCAGATAATAAATAATTGCTCCAACAAATACCCACTCAAGACTCGCATCGCAAGAACTAAGTTGTCCAGAAACAGTTAAAAGTTCTTCCTGTTAACCTCTTTCCTCACTCGCTATAACAAGAGGAAAGGTTTACAACAGTGGAAAAAAAGCAATTACCAAACCACGTCTGCACAAAATTCGCTCAAAACTCTTAAAAACAACTTAACCTTATTTTACTTTACTTACTTTGGAAGAAGATTACAGACTATACAAATAAAGGTAAGAGAATTCATGTACCATTTTAGGAAAGAGGTACTTCACAAGTTTACTGACTAGCTATCTACCTCCAGCAGGCTGACCTTCGGCTAAAAGGCTACTTCCTATATTGACGCAGGATTCCTACACTAATATAAGATGCTGGTTTCCTTCTTCTAAAGTTGAGAGCAACAGAAAGCAAAGAACAAGAGGAGTCTCAGTGAGACTAAGAGCCTGTTTGGCATTATTGTTGGGAGGCCAAAAGTGCTTTTTTTTAAGAAAAAAAACACATTTTTTGAAAAATCAAGCTTTTGGCAAATCCTTAAAACTACTTTTAAATGGAAGCAGAAGTTTTTCTGCTGTTAGGAAGAAGTTAAAAAATTTTGCTTCTTAAAAAAAGCAGAAGAGTTTTTTAAGACTAAAATATATCTTTCATATATACATATTTACCAATACATCTCTTATTAATTAATTAGCATATCTCATAACTTAGGTTAAGTTTCATTCAATAATTTTATTTTTTATTTTTATATAATAATTTTATTATTATTTTACTTTATATATTATTTTACGTATTATTTTACAGAATTAGAAATAAAGGTAATAACAATATTTTTGCAGGAATAGAAAAAAAATTAAGTAGAAATGTTTTTAAAAAAACAATATCATTTTTAGTATGTGGTGATTTAATTTGTGATATCATTTTTAGCATGTAGTGATTTAATTTGTGATATCATTTTTCGTATGTAGTGATTTAATTTGTGGAATGGTTTTTAAAATTATTTTGCTTGATATTTTTAATTATATTTAAATCACCACGTGAATATTATATTAATATTTAATTTATTTATATATCTATCTATGTATAATATTAATTAGAAATTTGAATATCTACATTTTCTTTAATTCAAATAAAAAATGAAATTAAATTTTTTGTAATAGATATTTAAAATATTTCTCTCTATAAAATAATCTTAATATTAAAAGTACATTGAAACTTGCCCTTTTTCATAATTTGACTCTCAAAAACACTTTTTAAAAAAGGTTAGTCAAAACAATTTGCTTATCAAAAGCACTTTTCAAATGAATTAGCCAAACACAAATTGCTTTTTTCAAAAGCACTTTTCTGAAAAGCTATTTTAAAAAAAGTGCTTCTAAAAATAAGCAGTTTTTAGCAGCAATGCCAAACAGGCTCTAAAAGTGATGCAACACGGCACACATGTTATACCCTCCAAAATGATAGCAACTAGATTACAAGTATAAATCTATTAATTTAAACCTCATGAAAAACAGTTCCACAAATATTAAGAACTAAACTAAGAACAGGTCAGCAATTAGTAGAATGCAAGACGGAAATATCTGATATCTATCGTGTGGTATAACTTAACCTGGCCATGTTGCACTCTCGCCAACAGCATAGTCGCTTATTGACTTTCAGCAACAGCATGAATGCCAAAATATCTTTATATCTGGTATTTTGACATGCATTCATAACAGGCCAAGTCGTACTCTCACCAATAGCATACAACTAGCCAAGTTGTGCTCTCATCAGAGCTTTGTATAAAGAGAGACACACGGAGGGAAGATTTGGGATGGAAAAAAGAGAGAGCAATCTAAGCCAAAAGGCGACAAGAAAAAAGGGACAAATTTCTAAGTGTCTAGGAAATAATTAGATTTTATCATGACGGGTATTCCTGCATCATGCAGCAGAAGCCTGGCATCTGTTCCTCTACCTATTAAGAGACAATTGATATAAAGTTATCATTTAACAGCACAGTGTACAAACAAGAATCTGCCAAGATGAAGGTTTAAGAACAGGTATGGCTTAGATTGCATGCTAGAAACTTCAGTGCATTTTTGGAACTTGGATTACAACATCAATTTGCCTTCAGAATGTTTGATAATTTATTGTTTACAACTAATGTTGGATAATTTTATAAGTATTTAGTTTCCACATTAGAAAAAAAAGCGTACTCTTAAAGCTGAGATCTATTCTATTTGAACAAAAAGAACCCACCCTAACACAGCTTGAACTGGGATGGTAAATTTAGAACTGTAAACGCCAAAGGAATGATATTCGTAGGTCACTTACTTTAGAATAACTTCGATGACGATATGCAAGAAATGTAAGATCAGCAGATTCCCTGAAGTGGTCATCCATGAATCTTAAATAATCCCTCAAAATATCTGTTGAATCAGGCCACAATGGTGATGCTAACATCTGTGGCAAAATGTGGTGTGATACAGTTTCCAACAATATGTTCTTCACATCCAGTGATTTATACCTACATAGGAAGAGGAGAACTATTACCATATAAGACAGAAAGAAGTGTAAACAATGAAATCCCAGAGAACTGATTTCTAAAAAGACAGAAACAAAATGAAATACAAACATGTAATGAGCTTATTTCTGGGGACAAAAAGGAAACTAATTCTTACCATTCATACGCCAACGGAAGAGAATTCCAGTGAGAGTACAAATGCAACAGCAAAATTTTGTACTGCGAAACATGTCTGTCAACCATGCACCATAGATATCATACATCATGAAATAAAAAATTAAAGAGAAGACAAGCACTTAAAAGATACAAGTATCATGAAGGATTATCAAAATTCAAATTAGCATAGTTCTATAAGTATATGAGAAGGAACTAAAGTTTTTATAGTATATGAATTCAATAGCTGTAACTCTATATATGTAGAGAAGTAATAGTAAAAACTCATTACAAATTTTACAGTAAAAGAATGATAAATTAAAGCTTCAGGCTTCCTGCAGTAGTTTAAACTTGTGCCACATTTGCAACAACAACAAAGAATAGTGGCCTCATTCTTGACTGCCATCCTCTCTTAATCTGCACAAACTTTCATTTTTTCAATTGGTTATCTTCAAATGCCCCCTTCCTGTTTTTGTTAGCATTGGAGGGTCTCAATCAGATGATTTGGACAGCTAAGGATAATGGATGGGTCCGAGGCTTTGGAACTCAGTTAAATACTGGTGATGGTTCTGAAATCATTAATTATATGCAGATGACTCCCTTGTTTTTAGTGAAGCTGAAGTGGATCAGATAAGCCATCATAGGGCAATCCTGGTTATTTTTTAAGCTATTTCTGGCTTACATGTGAACTGGAGTAAAAGCTTCTTATTTCCAGTCAACCAAGTATCAAATTTGCAACTTCTTGCAAGCAACCTAGGATGTCAGGTGGGGATATTTCCAACAAAATATCTGGGGATGGCTTTGAGGAAAAAAAATAAGTCAGTAGAGATATGAAATGAGGTTATTGAGAGATATGATAAGAAATTGGCAAGGTGGAAAATCTAATATTTATCCATAGGTGGAAGATTGATACCTACCTATTAATTCAGTGTTGAATGCTCCCCCCACTTATATGATGTCTGTTTTCCCAATCACTAGAGGGGTAGAAAAAAAGCTCGACAAGTTGAGGAGGGAGTTTCTTGGCAAGGCAACAAAGAGAACAGAACCAGCAACCTGGTGAGATGGGATGTATCACTCTTAATAAGAGGCAAGGTGGTATGGGCATTAAGAATCTGAGGCTACACAACAGACGTCCTTTGCAAAAATGGTTATGGAGGTTCAACATGAAAGATGTGGCACTGTGCAGAAATTTCATCATTCAGAAGTATGGATAGGTAAATCAGTGGATGTGATGACCCTCGGGGTCATTTCTGTGTTTTATATGTGCTTTTCCTGTTTTGCCCCTTCCCGTAGCTTTCTTATAGCTTTTGTGTGATGCGGGGTTGGGTGGCACGCTCCCCGAGGTGTTCGGTTGAGTTTGATGCGAGTTTTGAGTTTTGGAGATTATAACGTCGGATCAGAATTAAGTCAGTTCCATCAGCTCCGGAAGGGCCATTTTGGTCTAGAGTGATGATTGGCTCGGGCTTCCGTTTAGAGTTGGTGCAATTAGGCATTTTAGCTTTTGAGTTTAGCCAAAAGTTGGTCTTGGGACAGCTTTCTTGGTAAATGTGCTCGAAATCGAATTTCATCAACACGGTTAGCTCCGAAATGCCGAATTTGGTCTAGAATGACCTGTGGTTTGGATCCCGAGGATGTCGGAGTGAGTTTTAACTTCTTGGCATTTTGTTGTGTTTCTTTGTAAAAGTGTTGACTTTGGTCAACATTTTGATGAAACGGCCTCGGATGGCTATTTCGTCGATTCCGTTGAGTCCGAAATGTTGTTTCCAAGTGGTTTGCACTTTTGGTCACTCCGAATGAATTCCGAGGGCTTATTCAAAGTTTTGGACACTTGGCCTATTTTTCTGAAAGATTTGAAAGATTTGGTGTCTGGTGTTACGGCTTGAGCAAACTCTTGATCGCTTAAGCGATGGGCACTTGAGGGGCGCGACCAGCCCTTGGATTTTGTGAAGGCTGCTTAAGCGACCAAGTGGCAGCTTAAGCGACCAAGTGGCAGCTTAAGCGACCAAGTGGCAGCTTAAGCAAAGGGCGCCTCTTAGGCGGGCTTCACTTTTGCGAACATTTGGCCGCTTAAGTGATGTCTGTTTTTGCGAACATTTGGCTGCTTTTGCGAAGATCGCTGGGACTAAAATCTCATTCTTCCCCCCTTATTCCCAAAACGAACCCTCTTGAGTAGGAGCTCAGCATTGGAGGTTTTGGAGCATTTCTTGACCATTTTCAACCATTCAAAAGTAGTTTTATTCATCTTCCTCTCCTCTATGCTTTTACATCTTTAATTTTGTAATTCGAACTCGTTTCCGACCTCAAATTCCCTACTTTCTAAACTTTAAAGTGAGGTTATTTGGCCATTTGAGGTCCGAATTGAGTCTCGTTTTCACCCATCTTTCGGGCATGTAATCCTCATTACAAGGAGGATAGTGGGATGGTTTCCTTTTAGTAATTTTGTTTCTTCAATTCGAGGGTCAAATTTTTACCCAATTCCAATCCGAATTTTGGGTTAGAGATATGCGTACCATTGGACCCGTAATAACTTACTCTTTGTGTTCTTGATAGCTTGGCAGCAATCCAAGGCTCTCTGTAAGGGAAAAGCACCAGAGTCGTAGTTCTTGTGCGATTTTCAACCTCGAGGTAGGTTATGGCTTCCTTTTCTTCGACATGGCTTAGTTAGATTGATTATATTTGGGTAGTATTTGCATGATTTAGGTTGAACCCTTATGTTGTGTTGAGCTTTATTGATCCTTGGATAGTTATGGCCGTAGGTTGGATTGGTTAGCTTAAGCTTTAGTCGGAGAAGCCATAGTTTAGGTGATCCTTGTACTATGTTGCTCAGACTCTTCAAAAATGTCAACGGGTGCGTATCGAATTCCCAAAAGGTAGTGTATTTTTGGAGAATCCAACACTGGTGCGGCATCAAAAGTGAAGAGTCCGCGCAACTATTTCCTTGTATGAGTAGTATACTTAGACTTTGCTTCTAGGTGGCGTGAAACTTATGATTGTGTGGTGTTTGATTGGTTTGGCTGGTTTGATTGATGGTATGGATCCTTGAGTTGTGACTTTGGTTGTTTATTAAACTGTTGGACCTGAGGGCCACCTGAGGCCCTGAGCTTGGATTGGCAAGAGTTCCAGGTTAGTACTATTGTGGTGTGACAGCTATTCTTCCAATTCTATGTGTATGACATGATTTGGTTGTGATAATGCTTCTGAGGAGTTTCTACATGATTAATTGTTGGCAAAAATGACTTGGTTTGTAAAAAGGAAGTCCTTGAGACTTGTTTTGAATAAAAAATGGTAAAAAGGCCCCTTTTACTTGATTTTTCGCACCTTTCAACTGCTTTTTACACTAATGAGCTTGATGTATCATTCTGAGCAGCCCATTGGCTTAGGCTCGAGCTACAGTCTACTACTTAGATTCACATTGTTGATAAGCTCAAAGTACCATCCCGAGCGGCACGTTGATACAGATATCCAGGTTACTGGGTTACTGGTAGGCTCAACGTGTTATCCCGGAGGATCGTGGATACATTTATCCGAGTTAATGTCTTACGATTAAGCTTGAGCTACCATTCCAGGCGGCTCAATGTTTCTTCCAGGCTGAAGATATTTCCCTTACTTGGAGTTTTCATTGTATCATTGCATGAGTTTGCCTTTGAGTGTGTTGATTGTCTGGTTTGTGTGTAGCTTGTAGTTGATTATTGATATCATTTGCCCTCTCTCTAGTATATTCTTGTTGTGCTTTAGTTTTCCCTTTTCTTGCTAGTAGCATCGTGCTTCTTTTATTTGATCTTTCTGAGCCTGGTCGGCCTATGACACCTACTGGGTACCCCGTGTTTTGGTACTCATACTGCACTTTTGCCTTTTTTTTCCTGATGCAGATCCCAGTTCGAGCCACCCTCAGTGTGCGTTTGGATCTCATGTGGCTGTCACAAATTTGGATTGTGGTGAGCTCCTAGGTTCACAGACTAGTTGTTGTCCTAACTTTCATTTTGTATTTTAGGTTAGGCAGCTCTATATATATATATATATATGACTTTCTGTTTGTAGTAGCTCTTGTATAGGTGACACCAGGTCCCGGGGATTGGTATCTTGTGTTAGTTTGTCTTTTGGTCACTTTCGGGCCTATTTTGTACATTTTGTATCGTACTACATATATATGGCATGGCCCTTCTTTCTATATACATTATCCTTTTCTTCCGCTTTTTATTATTTATGTATTATATAAATTGTCTTCCGCATCTTGTTACTGGGTTGAGGCTTGTCCACTCGGTGGGTTGTAGTGGATGCCGTCATGGCCCGACTTAGGGTCATGATAATGGATCACAAATGAAGTTACAAG
The DNA here is from genome assembly GCA_029582725.1 of Solanum chiquidenum. Lineage (NCBI taxonomy): Eukaryota > Viridiplantae > Streptophyta > Magnoliopsida > Solanales > Solanaceae > Solanum > Solanum chiquidenum. The sequence continues at coordinate 10,170 of JAJOOS010022451.1, read as the reverse complement.
TGCATATGGCACTAGCGTCTGGAGATCCATAAGAAATCAGTGGAAGGATTTTTGGGGCAAAGTAGAGAATATAGTGGGATCTAGGAGGATCAATAGAATGGTGTTAACAACTTGAAGTCTACCTTCCCTATTCTATATATATTAAGCCTTCAAAAGCATGCTAAGATAGAAAAAGTTTGGAGTCAACAAAGTTGGGATTTGAATTTCAGAAGAGCTCTCAAGGACTGGGAAATTGAGAGTCTTGCCTTAATGCTTCAATTTTGGCATACTTCTAGTGGTATTTGAATTGCCTACATGCTTCAATTTGAATCCTGAAAGATACTTGTATTGGCCTTGGAAGAGCATTTGCAAAGCTAAAGTTCCGGTAAAGATATCATGTTTTGTTGGTTGGTGGTAAGTGTAAAGGTATGGCACATGGGCCTAACTAACCCCAAAATCTAGCTCATGAGAAGAGAATTGTCAAAGTCCATATAAGCAGACCACCAGTCCATTCCCCAACTAATGTGGGACTGATATCCACTCTTACATGCCCCTTCACGCCCATGCCTAATTGGGACGTCGACCGGGATCCCAAACGGGGATGAACCTGGCTCTAAAACCATGAAAAGGTATGGCACATGGGCTTAACTCAACCCCATAAAGCTAGCTCATGAGAGGAGGATTGTCCAAATCCATATAAGCAAACCATCCGTCCATTTTCCAACCAACATGGGACTTTTACCCTCTCTAATAGTAAGGAAAGCATGTCTAACTCAAGATAAGTTACAAAGCAGAGGACTTCAAATTTGTTCAAGATGTTTATTATGCAGTCAAGAAGGTAAAAATAATGAGCTTTTTTCCTACACTGCAAGACAACTACAAATCTGTGGCACATTTTCTTTAGTATATTGGAGTTCAAATGGGTCAAGCCTAGCTTTACACTAGAGCTTTTGAGCATTTGGAACAATGTGGGGAGGAGAAACACTGAAGAGGACTGGTGGCAGATAATTCCTACTTGCATTTAATAATTCCTACTTGCATTTAATGGATAGTCTGGAAAAAGAGGAAATCAAAACGTTTTGAAAATACTAGCAATGCCATCCCGAAGTTTAGGATAAATTGTTAGTTTATTCTTCTTCTTTTGGTGAAAGCAGAATTTGTGGGGGGAAATAGGAGAATTAGTAGATAGAATTGGCAATGCATAAGCTTGAAAGTTTTTTTGGATAAGAGATCCCTTATACTATTGAATGTTTGTAAGTTTGACAACTCAATATCTTTTTGGAAGCTGAATTTTGTTTATATTAATACAAATGGTTACCTAATCAAGAAAAAGAACCTAAAATCTTTTTTGGGAAAAAGATTCAAAATATATATGAACTTTGACCGAAATCGTTGTAACAATCCCAAACTTTGGGCAGGGCCTATTACCACCCTGCACTATTTAATAGTGTATTTTAAAGATATATAAGTGTCCACGTGGATATCATAAATATTGCATCATTATAAATAGTAACTTGTCCACGTGGCCACATATATATCTTTAAAATACATTATTAAATAATGCAGGGGTAATAGGTCCTGCCCAAAGTTTCATAGAAGTCTATCACACGCTTTCGCAACTCTCCGTTCCAATTACATGACACTCTTTCCGTTTTAGAGAGTCCCAAAATGCTCAATACCATTCCATTTCCACACAATTTCGAGTACTTTCAACAATGTAATTCATTAAACTATCCAATCTATAAACTTGGATATAATATTTTCTCTAGGGGTGTCTAATGGGCGGCTTAGGCTGAATTTGAAAATGTCAAAATGGATTGAGTTAATAAATGGGCGGATCAATAACCCGCTTAAATGTTATTTGGGATGAAGCAGGTTGGACTAAAATGAGCTTTAAAAAGGGGGTCATGATCCAACCCACCAATTTTTACTAAAAGTTTTAAATTCAATATTAGTTTTCTTATAATTTATTGACTACCTCATATGGATTTTACCCTTATATCATGACTATAAAAGCATATCAAATAAAAAAAAATTAGACAAAATGTCTCATCGGCTAAGTTGTGTGAACTCTTCACTTTTGATACCGCACCTGTATCGGATTCTGCAAAAATAAACTACTTTTGGCAAATCCGACATGCACCCCTTGACCTTTTTGAAGAGTTTGAGCTACATAGCTCATGAATTAATTTGGGTTGCATATCAACCATGGGTTGAACTAAACAGGTCAAAAATCAGCCCAATTAATAAAATAAGTGGTTTATTAACCCACCCAAACATAATCAGGTCGGGGGGGTCATGATTTTATGTGCTAATTTTGACACTATGGCTTTCTCCTAAGTTGCTCAGACTGGGGTGTGGGTGCCCGATACGGATGCGGATCTAGAGTTTGGTTCCATCAAGAGCTAATTTTAAAGATTTGGGGATATGGATCCATGTATGGAAACAGGTGTGGGGATTCGCCTATATATAATTAACATATCTAAAAATAGAGGTATAAAACCTAAATTATGAGATATTATGTGGAGAACTTGAGAATCTTGGAAGGACATTAAAGGAAAATGAGTGACATAGAAATTTCTATATAAAAGGTATTTCATTTTCTTCAATTTCACCTTAGCTTTTGTATTGATTATAGAAATCATTATAATTGTCTAGACTTTCTCCATTGATTTTGGTCAAAGAACCCAAGATTGATTGACCAAATCGGACACGGATCCCACACCCATGTCGTGTCGACAAGGGTGCGGCACCAAAAGTGAAGAGTTCGAGCAACTAAGGTTTTATCCCTAACACTAGAGCTTCTCAATCATTGCTTCTATATTATTTTCTACTATAACTGAAGTCATAGTTTTAATCTTAGTTTTAATCCACTAGTTTTGAATACTAAAATCAATTTCTTTGCACTTTTATTGAAATTTGGGAATTTTGTTCTCGAATTTCACATATCTTTTAATTTCTATCTTTAATCTTTATAATTTCGATTCCGCATTATTTTTTTGTTTATTCTAGTAACCCGATTCTTATCAACAACCCAGTTATCCAACATAAGTAGCATAGATGGTCCCAGGGAAAACCACTCTTTTGACACCATTCACATCACAAGAAGATACAAAACAACCCAACCCATTCACATGCACCTCATAAAGTTTGACCATTTATTGTATATGTAAAAAATATTCAAGAGTGATAGTGTGCTGGCCAATGGAAAACATAGACCAGCAAAAATGTGCATAAAGCTGAAGTTCCTCATTAGACCTCATGACCTGCTTATTGTATAAATTGCTCACATGTACATACATGTGTGTATATATTGCAGATTTGATACAGCTTCAACAAATATTATGGTCCATACGTCTGCTTGTTGATTACTGCACGCCAAATTTAGTTTAATGCAACAAATTAGACTCTCGCTACCATATCTATAACTTTTGTATCTCTGTGCATTTAAGACCATTACCAGATCTCTCAAATCTAATAAACACTAGTTAGAATAGGAATAGGTATATACAATCCTACTTAAAATAGAAATAGGAATAGGAATAGTAATAGCAATAATATATAGTTTCCTACTTGGTCAAAGATAGTATTTTAGTGTCTATAAATAGGGTCTCATCAATAATATTTTTCTCCAATATTTCTCACATGGTATCAGAGCCTCTACGATCTTGGTAGAGAATCAAAGAGCATTCGTTGCCGGCGGGTGGCTACTACCCATATATACCGCCTGTCTGGCCAACAATTATGTTCGCAAAAGTTGGGTCACTATATATCTTTCAGGCGACTATTTTCTCATATCTAATATATTATAGCATAGTGCCATCATTTCGGTGACTATTTTTTCATATTTAATCTGTGTAGAACCGTGTTATCTTTCCGGTGCGACTTTTTCATATTTAATTTGTGTAGCACCGTGCCATCATTCCAGTGACTACTTTCTCATATACAATTTGTGTAGCACCGTGCCCTCATTCTGGTAACTACTTTCTCATATCCAATTTGTATAGCACCATGACATCTTTTCGGTGACTACTTTTTTATATCTGATTTGTGTAACATCATTTTTTTCGATGACTACTTTCTTATTTGTGTAGGGTCGTGTCATCATTCCAACCCTACCCATATAATTTCTCATCTTCTGTAGGGGCCTGTCATCAATCCGACTATGCCCATATAATTTCACTTTTTCAATAGGGTTGTGTCGTCAATCCTGCTCTACCCAGATAATTTTTATTTTTCAGTATGGTCGTGCCATCATTTTGACCCTACCCATATAATTTCTCTTTCTCAATAGGGTCATGCCATCATTCCGAGTTTCCGACCCAACCGATATACTTTTATTTCTCGGATTGTGAACACTTTCGGTCATCAAATCTAATACTCTGACGTATGAGCATGTTTCGGTTCATTTTTTAGTGACTTTCTTTTTTTTTAGGAACAGGTAACTGAAGTGACTTTCTTGTTTAATATCGGTTAATCTATTGATTTCCAAGATGATCCATATATTCATACCAGATTTTGAGCACTTTTTGGCAACTGTGCATGGTGAATAAGTCTATATGGAGCAACCACCAAATTTTGTTGCTCAAGGGAAGTTTAGTAGCCTTGTATGTTGATTGTGTAAGTCACTCTATGGTCCGAAACAGTCTTTTGAAGCTTGGTTTGGGAAGTTCACACTGTAATTTAGGAATTAATCACTTTGTACTTTATTGACATTTTGCATCAAATCAGTATTGTATGAGAAGACTAAGCACATTGAGATTGACTATCACTTTTGTGAAGTCAAGTGATCAACTTGCAGATATCTCATCAAGCACCTCATCTTTCCTCATATTAATTACATTTGTAACAAGCTAGGTACATATGGCTTGTATGCACAAGCCTGAGGGGGAGTTTTAGAAAAGAAATAGTAATAGGAATAGGAATAATATATAGTTTCCTAATTGGTCAAAGATTGTATTTTAGATAAATAGGGTCTCTATGTAATAATGTAGATACATTAGTTGCGCGGACTCTTCACTTTTGATGCCGCACCCGTCTCGGATTCTTCAAAAATACACTACTTTTGGCGAATCCGACACGCACCCGTTGGCATTTTTGAAGAGTCCGAGCAACATAGAGATACACAATTCAATAATATTCTTCCCCAATATTTCTCACAATTGTCTTGGAGAGGCAACAAGTGCATGTTGTGCAAGACAAGACCCTAAAAATTAGAATGAAAATCAAGAACGGGATCCATCAGTCAAGTCTACCATATTATGGACATTTTGTGTAAGCCATCCATCAGTTAACATGGTTTTGCTCTTTTGCACATTCATGAAAGGTATAAATCTGATCAATGGGTTAGTGAATTAGGAATGTGCTAATTAGAAGCCATATAAGAATTTAAACCTTCTAACCTTCTTACTGTCAAACCAAATTCCAAGATCATAACTGATTCCACCAGATACCCGATGTGCCTAGTACGCCAAAAGAGCTACAGCCAGGATAAGAAGATTAATCAGTTAGACAGTTACACAAAGAAAAAATAACAAGACTTCTCCTTGTTATGTCAATAGAAAGTAAGATATTGACTCGACAATTGGAAATTATGAAAAAACATATCACCTTATAGTAAAAAGATAAACAAAGCTAAAAGCAACCACTAAACAGACTCAAAGACAGTAAAGGCAATCTCCCAAATATGCTTATTTTGAAAGCACTCCTGCCAAAAAGGACTAACAGAGAAACTCATGTGGAGAACTGTAGTTTGTTTTGGGACAATCCAATTGAAAAGTGCTTTGGTCAGTACTAGAGATACGGTTTTGTTTAGCCCATCTTTTCGAAAGTGATTTTGAGTGTCAAATTAAGAAGAAAAAAACATCTACATATTCACTTTACAGTTCGTATAATTTAAATAGATAACTTATATTAAATATTTATTATAAAAACTTAAGCTTTTGATTTTACTTAATTAAAATGTAAAAACAAAATTGCAAATACATAAAAAAAAAAAAAATCAATACAAACTATACTTAAATCAAAGTAACTTGCGCGGTTTTGCAAAACCAGCCCTTGTAAGAACGTTCCTCGACTTAACACCTCTATTTGGCAAAAAAAATATGCATAGACACATAGTAAATTGGCCATTAGCCATGCTTGTGTGGCATAGATTTAGATATATGGCAAAAGTGTGCCAATTACAATTGTAAGGAGCATGGATGTAATGACAAGAAAGAAATTAGAAGACAAGATAAACGTGTGATCTCTCTAACTATTTAAACTTTTATATGATAATGAGATCATTATTGAGTAGAATTTCCATGTGCTTAGCTCATCAAAAAGAATCAAAGCCTGCACACTAGAAACATGTTGAAGACATAATAGAGTAAAATAAAAAGTTTTCTCTCGCTAACAGCTTAATCTTTTAGATGAAATAGTCACACACTTCAACATGTTCAGAGCTACCAACCAAGAAAACATGTCAGATAACAAGATTTGGTCTTTAATTACTAGAAATCCATTTAAAGGAACATCTTGTAAAATAGAAACTATTAGACATAATATGGTGCAGTTTGAAGCTGCAGCTTTCGAGTCACATATTTTTTTTGATGAAGTAATAGATTTCATTAAAGGCATCAAGAAGATGCAAATAGTACACAAAAGAGTGCGATCAAAAGTGGGTGTGTTGGCTCCATTACAGTGAGTCCTATACTAAAGATAAGGAGCTAACAAAATCCAGGGGAGTTTATAGGGGACAAATAACACCAGCTATTCAAAAAATTAAGAAACTTAGAGCCCGTTTGGATTGGCTTAAGAAAAGTAGCTTTTAAGTCAAAAATAAAAAATCAAACTTAAATGACTTTTAGGTCAAAAAATAAGTAGGGGAGGCCTACTTTTGATTTTTAACTTATTTGAAGTCATTTTAAACTTATTTTTAGTTTTTTTAACCTTGTCAAACACTTCCTAACTTATTTTAAGTCATTTTTGAATTATTTTAAGTTATTTTTATATTTGTCAAACACTTGCAGAAGTCAAAAACGGTCCCTGATGGCTTTCGAGTCACACATATTTGTGATTGTAATAATACATAATGAATAGAGCACTATAATACCATATGGAAAAATACAAACCTGCACCAACAAGTTACATGCCATAGACAGAAGATCTTCACCATACATACTCTCTTGAGCATCCAATTCTTTTGATAGAGGGAGATTTTCACAGTACATTTGTGTCATTTTAACAGCTCTTGTCTCCAGCTCTGGAAAAGAAAATGGCAATACTTTAGGAGAACAATCATGCTAGAACAAAGCAATATGCAACTTATGCACCAATCATAGGCTTTGCAATAGATGTCATCTTCCTTAAAAAGGACAAAAGTTCATGAAATGATTAAATGACCTGAGATGTTAAAGCTTCTTGCATTATTAGCGACACATAATGATTGGCCACAAAACAATAGATATTCAAGATAAATAGGTCTCACTCACCAAGAAGTTACAAAAAATAATGTTTGCAACTCTATTAGAGTTTTCTATAACGTGGTCATTAATTTCATTAAGGAAAAAAGTAACCAGATTCCCTACTAAAATGTCATTAAAATAACTCGTGAAGTACATGTATACAATCTACACTATAGGCTAGCACAATTTTGAAACCATATATACAAAAGAGCTCCCAAATTCTAGTGTCTATGACTAAATTGAATCTAAAACATCAAAAATAGAAACAGTTTCATTTGAGTACATCTGATTACACAAAAAACATAGGATCAAGAGACAATTCAGCTTGATCTTCTCCATACTATTCTCCACATTTTCAAAACATTTAGAGTTTCTCTCCCTACAGATTGTCCACCAGATGCAAGCAGGAACAATTCTCGTCTGCTTCTGTCTTTTTGTCTTTTGCTGGCAGACCTGCTTCCTTCCCAGCTTTTGAGTGCCTCTGAAACCTTAATGGCATATCTTGCCTTCAAGGTTTACAAATATGCTCCAAAATTGCCATGTAACCTTGCAGCAATATAGAAATAGATGATTAATTGTCTCAATATTTTCCCCACAAAAGAAACAACTGGAGCATAAAGTGATCCCTGTGTAAGCACTGCTACCTCAGCCAAAAGCCACACAAAACAAGCTACTTTGTGTGGTATTTTACTTATCCAAATGAGCTTACAAGGCCAATAGTTGAGTTGTTGATTGGAATGGTTCATCATTATGTAAGTTCCACTAACCTTGAAGGAACAGTTGTTACTGCTCAGCCGCCATCAAGGATCTTCTCCTATCTAAATCCCACAGAATTGTTCAATTGTGCTAAAAAAAGTTGAGCCACTCGTAGTATTTCACAGTCATTTAACTGCCTTTCAATTTCCAAACAAAAGGCTCCAACCTTGAGTTGTCCACAATTCTACAATAGCCTTTGGTTGATGTATAGCAAGGTTGTATATATTTGGAAAGAGCATTTCTAGTTTGCAAGCTTGCCAATCATCCTTCCAGAAAAGAGTTTTTCCCCATTTAATACTTCGATCTTGGTATTGGTTTTGAATTCACTCCACAAGTTTCTGATGGATATTCACAAGCTCACCCCATAGGGTGTAGTAACCTCTTTAGAAATGTCTTCCTCCTCATATTTTGCTTACTGATTTTGATAGCATTCATGTCAGCCTACTTGTATTGAAGTTGACGGGCTTCAATGAAAAATCGAGAATATGTTTATCACGAAAGAAGTGTCCAAATTCAAGCCCAAAGGAAAGAAGATTGGGCCACACAAAGCCCAATAAAAGAGCCCAAAAAGTTGAATGCTTGAAGTCAAAATTTCCTATTTTAAAAGTTTCCTAGTTTAGAGTTTTCCTAGTTTAAAAAGTTTCCTAGTTTAAAGTTTTCCTCTTTTCCTAGTTTAAAGTTTCCTAGTTTAAAAGTTTCCTAGTTTAAAGTTTCCATAAAAGTAGGATTTCAATCCTATTCTATTTGGGATAGTTTTTCCCTATATATAAGGGTTGAATTTTATTATTTTAGAGAGACATGATTAATATTATTTGAGAGGTTTCTCTTCTTTACACCTTTGTGTGAGGTGACTATTTTATAAGAACGATTATTTAAGAGGTAAGATTAATTCTTAATTTGATATCTTTGGTTTCTATTCGTAAATTAAAGAAGGTGATTAGTTTTATACTAATTGTTGTCTCTAATTTCTTCGTAATAGGGGTCTAGATAACTTTTTGATCTAAGTTCTTGAATTGACTCTATTAGTATCATAATTAGTCTTAATCCGCTAATTTTGAACACTAAGATCAATTTGGGTTCTTAGCACTTTATCTTGAAATTGGGAATTTTATTCTTGAATTTCACATATCTTTCAATTTCTGTCTTTAATCATTATAATTTTGCTTCCGCATTATTTTCTTGTTTATTCTGGTAACCCGATTCTTATCAGATTTTCCCCCACAATAGTTGGTTGTCATTAGTGAGCTTCCATAACCATTTCATTATGTGTGCCCTACTCAACTTCAAGTTTTTAATTCCTAATCCCCCATATCTCTTTTTAACTGTCAGTGCCTTCCATTTAACCACATGGTATCCTTTCCATTCTCTATCCCCTTGCCAGTTGCCACAAAAAGTTCCTACTTGTGATAAATATAAGAGAAAAATATTATTGAAATGTGTATCTACTTCATTACAATGAGCCCTATTTATAGACACTACTCCCTCCGTCCATTTTATGTGGCACTTTTCGGATTTCGAGATTCAAACAAGTCTATCTTTTTTAATTCCTAATCCCCCATATCTCTTTTTAACTGTCAGTGCCTTCCATTTAACCACATGGTATCCTTTCCATTCTCTATCCCCTTGCCAGTTGCCACAAAAAGTTCCTACTTGTGATAAATATAAGAGAAAAATATTATTGAAATGTGTATCTACTTCATTACAATGAGCCCTATTTATAGACACTACTCCCTCCGTCCATTTTATGTGGCACTTTTCGGATTTCGAGATTCAAACAAGTCTATCTTTTTTAATTCCTAATCCCCCATATCTCTTTTTAACTGTCAGTGCCTTCCATTTAACCACATGGTATCCTTTCCATTCTCTATCCCCTTGCCAGTTGCCACAAAAAGTTCCTACTTGTGATAAATATAAGAGAAAAATATTATTGAAATGTGTATCTACTTCATTACAATGAGCCCTATTTATAGACACTACTCCCTCCGTC
>JAJOOS010022450.1:0-23299 GCA_029582725.1 Solanum chiquidenum | reverse complement strand
AAGGAATCGGGCCAAAAGCCCACTCTTATTTTTAAAGTTATATTTTGTTATTTTTGGGCCTAAGCCCCCGCATTTTAATTATCATTATTTGATAGTTGTTAGGACAGGTATCAAGAGAGAAATTGGGCCACAAATCCAACATTATTAGTCTAGGACAGGTGTGGAAATGGGCCTTACAAGAATAGAAATTAGGCCCAAGTGCTGGCCCAAGCGGATAGATCCAGACTTGGGCCCAAATCTTCTTTCCCTATTACCTTTATTTGTTATTACGTGTTTTATGTGTTTATTTAATTTCGAGGTTTCAAAAATTCAACTCCCCAAAAGATAACCATTTTGAAGTAAATGTTTAAAATTAGGTAAATATTTTACTTTCACTTAGTCGAGCGTGCTTATCTTTAAAACATTTTAGCCAAATAATTAATTGTTGGATAACCGCATATTAGCGGGCATTTCCGGTGCTTTCAAACTCTTCCCGAAATGCTAATATGAACCCCGAACCCCATTTCCAGTTTTCAATTGATTTCCTGTTTTAATCTATTGAAAATCAGTTAAGAAAAATTAAGTGGCGACTCTAAACCAGACTTATTATATTCTTTTTAAATAAAACAATAAGCAATAAAGTGATATTCATATAACCAGTAGGAAAGCAAAATCCTATTTATGTCCAAATAGGATTTGTATAGTCACGTTTATAAATACACTTGCTACCCTTAGTTATTTGGACAAAATAATGGATTCAGTATTTGTATCAAACCCTAGAAACAATTATTCCGTTCCCCATGATATCATAATTGATATACTCACACAACTTCCTGTGAAATCACTTATAAGGTTCAAAGGCGTTTGCAAATCATGGTATTCGTTAATTAAAGATGACAACTTCATCAAGCAACACTATGATACTCACCAAAATTGTCAAAAGTACTTTGTGGTTTGTAGAAGACACAAGATTTCCACCCACTACACCATAGAACTTGATTCTACTAGTATAGCCTCTCTTGTCGAGCCTCCGGTTCCAATTGATCAATCACGGAAGGCATTCAATGAAATACAATATTGCTCATGTAATGGGATACTTCTTATAACATACGCTAATGACATAATCATTATGTGGAATCCGGCAACTAGAGAATCAAGAAGAATCCCTAAGAGTAAGAGTGGTGGTCTTTATAATTTTTGCTACTTTCCGCGTATTGAAAGCTACAAAATATTTAGACTAGGACCTGTAGTATATAATGGTGACAAGGATGAAATGGATATTGATATATTTTCAACGAAAAGTAACAAGTGGAAAACGGTTGGCATATTTCCTCCAGATTATTATTTCGAAGGTACTAGCATTGTTATGTCAGATGAGATTGTTTATATGATGGCGGAGAGGAAAGAAAATGAAAATTGTACAATATTACGTATTTGTTTGGAGAAGGAAGAATTTCAAGAGGAATTGTTGTTTCCGAACACGATACCAAGTAAAATACATGTTGTAGGAGAAAAACTATGTTTGATTGGGTCATTGATAGATAATCATAAGATTCATGAGTTTTGGTTGTATATGATGAAAACAAATTCATGGAATAAGATATTGGCAATTCGATTACCTTTGAAAACTTGTTTGAAACCTTTGAGTTTTATCAAGGATGGAGGCATCATGTTTCAAAACTACATGAGTAAATATGTGTTTAAGGCTTACAATTCAACAACACACAAATTGGAAAAAGTTAATGTAGCTGGAATTGAAGGACATAACTTCAAAGAGGTTGTAACCTACGTTGAAGCTTTATCCTCTCCGTTTCTTTAATTGATACAAACTTGTGTTCTATTCGGGTACGTGAAGAAAAGATGCTGTTTTTATAGAGTGTTAATAGTATTTGTACTTTTCTTGTAAGCAGTTGATGTTTGATTGCAATGAATGTCGGGCAGCAACTTTGAGAAACACAATATTTGATGTCCTGATCTCTTTGGACAAGCTTTTAACTGTGTGTTTAGTTAATCCACCATTCATGATCAATGAGTACCTCAGAGTTGAGCGGGAAACCAAACTCATTCCATTGTGTATACCATGTCTTTATCTATCTGCACACAATCGATTATAAGAATTTGCTCATAAGAGTTCGTTCACAGCCTATAATTTTGCTAACTCCCTCTAGAAAGCCAAGTCAACTATTCCATTGTTAATTTTCAAACACTATTATTCCCTTTTACTGTGAGTCATGTTTCTATAGGTTCAATTTCTTTGTGTGGTGCAATATAATTCAATTTCCTCAAGAGTACGTCATTTCAATGATTTGTTCAAATGGATAGAAACATAACGCCAATCTGTATAAAACACACACATAGCGATCATAGTATAGGAGCAAGGCACCTAAGTAAGAATTCCAACCAAGTACGTAGCAGTGGCCAATGCACGATACTCTGCCTCAGCGCTAGAACGTGCAACTGGTGGCTGCTTTTTGGTTAAATGAGACTATGCATGAATTGTGAAACGTTGTTCACCAATGTTTCATTCATCATGGAAATTAAAGGAGATCCTTCAAAACTTGAGAGTTTAGAGGAAGATGTTTGAAATATATATCCATTTGTGCACAAATTTGTAGTGGAGACACGGGATCCCCTTTCCTTAGTCCTCTTTTCCCCGCAAAATGAAATAGGGGGAAGTCATTACAATACTCAGCAGGAAATCCATATCCTTCAACTCCAACTTCAGCTTCTTCAGTATTTGAAACATTAAACAACCATGCATCAAGTTGTGTTTCCCATATAGCCTTGACAACTGATGTGCCCAAATATTACTTACAGTAGAGAAAGGATCTCCTTCTCATTGGTGTGTTGATAGCTAAAGTGAAACATAGCATTGCAATTAGGCATAGTAGTCAGTCAAACATAGCATTGCGCTTTCCCATTTCAAACAGTTTTCATTACATCATGTCTGTGCCTGTGCTACTTGTACTGTTCCTTTGGTAACACCAGCAGATCTCTCCATTCCAACACCTTCTTCCTTTTGTGTATTGGTTTTCCCCCTTCTTCCTGTGCCATTATCGCCTTCTGAGATGGAGCACGAGCCCTCTTCCCCATGGCTGGTGCAAGTTAGCTAATATGCACTGAGAGAGAGGGGATTCAGCTATAACTTAGGATCGTCTATAGGCATTATGTAGTCTGAACTCTGAAGTGAGTATATATGGTTGGCAGGGGAAAGTACTAAAGCATGACAATTAGAGTGCATTACCTATCTTAATTTTGTTTTAATAGGTAAGAGCTCTGTATATATGTTAGTCGTCGAAACCTGATTAAGCTGTATACTTGAGCCAAGTCTGCAGAAACACATTAGCTAAGTCTATAAACTAATGTGTTTCTGCAGATTTTTTATTAATCTTTATAAGTTGAGTTGTTAATCACTTTCATATAACAAGTAGGAAAGCTAATTGGATCTTTTTAGCAGTTAAATTTAACTGTCACACTAAAAATAAAAATCATTATAAGCTATTCATATAACAAGTAGGAAAGGAAAGCAAAACCGTATTTATGTCCAAATAGGATTTGTACCTTTTTTTTTATAAATAGACACACTTATTTGGACAAAATAATTAAGACGTACCATGGATTCATTATTTGTATCAAAACCTAAGTACCTTAGAAGTAGTTATAATATTCCACATGATATCATAATTGATATACTCACACAACTTCCTGTAAAATCACTTATAAGGTTCAAAAGCGTTTGCAAATCATGGTATTCGTTAATTAAAGATGACAAATTCATCAAGCAGCACTATGATACTCACAAAAATTATTGTCAAAAAACCTACTTTGTGGTTTGTAGAAGACAAAAGATGAAGAACCAATTCGATTACTATCACTACACCATGGAACTTGATTCTACTGGTATAGCCTCTCTTGTCGACTCTCCGATTCCAATTGATCAATCACCATTAGCATTCCGTAGAATACAATGTTTCTCATGTAATGGTATACTTCTTATAACATATGCTAATGACATAATCATTATGTGGAATCCGGCCACTAGAGAATCAAGAAGAATCCCTCCTAGTAAGAGTGGTGGTCTTTATAGTTTTTGCTACTTTCCGAGTATTGAAGGCTACAAAATATTTAGACTAGGACCCGGAGTTATTAATAGTTGCAGCAATGACATGGATATTGATATATTTTCAACGAAAAGTAACACATGGAAAACGGTTGGCATATTTCCTCCAAATTATTATTTCGAAGATAGTAGAGTTTATATGTCAGATGGGATTGTTTATATGATGGCGGAGAGGAAAGAAAGTGAAGATTGTACAATATTACGTTTCTGTTTGGAGAGGGAAGAATTTCAAGAGGAATTGTTGATTCCAAACACGATATCACCAAGGGGAATAAATGTTGTAGGAGAAAAACTTTGTTTGGTTGGGTCATTGGAAGATAATGATAAGATTCGCGTATATTGTTTGTATATGAAGAAAACAAATTCATGGAATGAGATATTTGCAATTCAATTACCTTTCAAAATTTGTTTGAAACCTTTGAGTTTTATAAAGGGTGGAGGCATCATGTTTCAAAACTATATGAGTAAATATGTGTTCAAGGCTTACAATTCAACAACACACAAATTGGAAAAAGTTAATGTAGCTGGAATTGAAGGACTTCACTTCATTGAGATTGTAACCTACGTCGAAACTTTATCCTCTCCGTTTCTTTAATTGATGCATACTTGGTTCGGATACGTGAAGAGAAGATGTTGCTTTTTTAGTATTTGTACTTTTTTTGTAACCAGTTGATGTTTGATTGCAATGAAAGTTATTGAGAAACACAATATGTGATGTCTTCATTTCTCTGTGAATAAGATATTCAGAATATCCCACAAGTTTATGTGATTACAAATTTGATCGTTTGTACTTCTGTTGTAAAATTTGGTGTTTAAGTTGTTATAACTTGTAAGAGCCAGAGAATGATAGAGTTCCATTTGGGGAAAACTAATTACGGAATTAATCTTAAGATGAGTTTATCTCATGGTCGAGATAAAATTGCGAAATAACTTATTTCAAAGTTAGTAATTCTAGGATTGTAGTGTTATTTTTGTCATACGTTGAGGAATTCTCGAATAACTAATCTCAAAATAACTTATTCTCAACCGAACGAGCACTAACAATATAACATGTATGATCCAATCTTGGTGTTATTGCTTATCAATCAGCATGAGTTTAGATGCCTATGCATTCAACTAATAATACCATTAGGAGATCATTTGATTGAGAATAAGTTATTTCGAGATATATATAATAATAACATAATTATAATATATGAATTAAATAATGATATGATTATACTCTTACCAGTAAATATTTGATTTATTGGATTACAAATAGAATATACAGGGGTATAGCACATAGCTTACTCCAATTCCTAGAGAAGATCTAAGTTATAAGTTGTAACTTAGTAACTTGTAAGAGCTATAAACTTGGAAAATTGTGTGTATAAGATGTAAAGACGTAGAATTAGGCGATTTTTTAAGTTTTTTGCGTATGTTAGTCAATGAATTTTTTGGTGATATGGTGTTAATGCACTTTTTTTCTAGTACTTTTACCGGACCCTCTGTATTGACCTAGGAGGACTGTACGTATAGTCTCAGCATGATTCATGCCATTTTTTTTAGCATTTAAGGGCCACACAACATAAAGTAATAAACGATTTTCTCAGTTTTTTTGATGATATGATTTTTAGGCACATTTTTTCCAAAATCTTTACAGGACCCTCTATAATGACCTGGGGAATAATACATAGTCTCACCATGAACCACGCCATCTTTTAAATATTTTGGGGCCATACAACAACAAAGGTGATTTTCTCATCGCGCAAAGCGCGGGTAATTTAACTAGTTACTTATATAAAAAAGTCAAGGTGAATTATTGTAATTTTTATTCTATTTATTATTTAACTCTAATTCCTTCTTTCCCAAAAAATAAATAAATGGCGCCAATAGGTAGTTATGTTAGTTAGCCGTTTTAAAACCGCCATTGAAATAATTTGAAGAAAATTCATATATATATTCTCCAAATTGAAGGAGAATATCCCCAAATTGGTTACATCATTGATGGAGAAAAGTTATCAAAATATCCCCAAATTGAGAAAATACGCGATAATATTTGATCCCTTCATCTCTTTGCGAATATGATATTCGTATCCCAAAAGTTTACGTGATTTCGAGATGATCACTTTGGTTTTGAGAACACTGTCTTTGTGAATACTCAAGAATTTATGGCATATTCGAGGTTGAATTATAGTGTTAATGATGTGTATCTGTATATATTTTTTTGATTCATCTTTGATTAGTTGTTGTTAATCACTTTCATTAGTGTTAATCTTTACGAATTAGAGTCTTGTTATTAATGTCTTGTGCAGTAAAAGTTTTGTTCTTTTAGTATTTTTATGAACATGGATTAAGGAATTATTTGCTAGTGTGTATTAGTAAAAATTATGCTCTATATTTAGTTTATTGGACTACAAATAAAATATATATGGTATAGTACGTAGCTTATTCCGATTCCTCGAAAAAATATAGGATGAGAGAACGTTGAGTCTGTAAGGGATACATATAACATTTTAATCAAATTCGATATCAACAAAATACAAAAGGAACGTTTAGTATATAAAAATTTAAAGTCATAAAGGTTAAAACTTAAAAGTGATAGACTTGACTTGCGTAGAAATGAAAACTAAAGGTGAATTAGTCCCTAAGGGACTCTATCTCTACCTCCTAAGCAAATTCCATAATGTCAAAATACATAAAAACATCATATCATATCATATATTATTAAAAGTGAGAAGGTTTTAGATTCAAAATTGGATTACGAAAATATCCTTCACTAATTTTTTTAATTAAAATTCTTTTATTAACTTATAAAGTCAAATCAATAATGACAATTAAATTAGACCAAATACATAATTAGATGTTACAACTTGTCTTTTCCACTTCTTAATAACTTTAATTGTTAAACTTTTTAGCTTCTACAATTAAACACATTCATTCACAACTTTTCATGTACACAATTTTTCTCTTTATAAATTGAATAGAAAATGTTAGTCCATTACACTTTGTATTTCATAATCTTAATATAGTTCTTATGTAAAAAAAATTCATCGGTCATTTATTTCTTAATTGATATATTATTCTGCTTAACTTCTTTCATTTTGTATAAAAATATAGTGTTAGATATTTGGCAATCATATAATTAAAGTAGAAAATCTTCTTCTTTTTTTACCGATAAATATAGGGTATCCCAAATAATTAAAAGGGAAGCTTTTATCCATACAATCAGAAATTCTTCTGAATTGATCATGGCAACCTTAGTCTTAGGGTTGTAATAAAGTAATTCTTATATTAGTATTGAATTTTAACGAGAAACAACATTTTTACCCATTAAATTTTGTGTAATGCATCAGTTGTTCTAAAATTATTTGTATCATTTGAAAACGTTTTGTATTAAATAACATGAGATACACGTGCAAGGCACGTATTCGAAAACTTGTTAAGTAAATAAAAACAAAAACAATTTTTTGAAAACCCAAATAACACGTTTCAAAGTCATAAGTAGGATTTAGGGTGTTTATGTCTCAGTTTGGATCGATTATTGGTCAAAATTAAAATTAAATCATTCGTTTTAAAATTATTAAAATCAAACCAAACCAAATATGAATATACATTTATCAGTTTAATTATTATCGATTTCGATTTGATTTGATTCGATTATTTGGTTATCAATTATACACAAAAAATAAAAGAAATGATTCCTTCAAAAGGAAAAAAAAAAGACAACAATTCATTCGGAAAAAAATAGTTAGAACGATTAACATTACAGAACTTTCGATCATTGAATTTATTGTGAATAAATCTTCAAAATTCACCAGTTTGGCCTAGACAAAGAAGAGACAATGACATTCCAATAAAGCTTCAAAATTCACCACTTTGGCCTAGACAAGGAAGAGACACTGACATTCCTAGTCCAACCAAGAACGCTATAGACACATAAATGTAAAATCAATAAGATAAATTCTCTCGTATTGAGCGTTTTTGCTTTCATAAATAAATTTTGATGAAAACATATATAAGATATTTAAAATTGTTTAATAAAAAATATATATTTATGTATGTATAATTATAAAATATAGGGTAAAGGGTCAAATATGCCCCTAAACTATTCGAAAAGGTCTAGATATACTCCCGTTTAAAGTTTGGCTCACTCGTGCCCTCGCCGTCCAACTTTTGGTCTAGATATGCCCTTATGGGCGTTAGTTGACCAACTGGAAATATCCAACTCATTTTACATTTCTTTAAATGCCAAATGGAATTGCCACGTGACATTTATATTAAAGGAAAGAGAGTCAAATATACCCCTAAACTAGTCGAAAAGGTCTATATATACCCCCCCCCCCTTTTAAATAAACTACCCGAACCATTTTCAACAGTTTTTTTAAATTTTTTATTTTTTTCGATAAATCCCGAAAATGAGTAATTGGCTAATAAAAAAATAGGAAAAATATGAAAAAATATATAAAATTAACGCGAAATATTCACAAATAAATATAGTAACCTTAAATTCAACAATTTCAATAATTTTTTAAAATTTTTTTTCGATAAATCCCAAAAATGAGTAATTGATTAATAAAAAATATGAGTTGGATATTTCCAGCTAGCCAACTAACGCCCATAAGGGCATATCTAGACCAAAAGTTGGACGGCAAGGGCACGAGTGAGCCAAACTTTAAACGGGGTATATCTAGACCTTTTCGAATAGTTTAGGGGCATATTTGACCCTTTCCCTAAAATATATGTATATAATTTGTTGGTTCAGCTCGAATAAGCTCCACATATTGGCAGACTTATTCAGATCAGGCTAAAAAACTTTTTTCTTAAATGAGCTTAAATAATTATAGTCCACCACTATCAAATAATGGGTTAGATTAGGCCGGCCCAATAGTACGATTAAAGTTGAGCATTCAAATCATGGTGAAACTCTAAAAAAAATTCCAAAAATATTAGAGTTATAATACGACTAAAATTGAACAGAAACTTGTTGTACAAGTAATCTACTTCTTCTACTTCTTCCAAAAATGATTTTTTCATAGGGTTTCAAGATTCAAATCATGGTGATACTAGAAAAGGAAGATATTGAAGCCGCATTGCTTCTTTCTTGGTTGAAGTACGTCCCTGTTCTTCCGAAGAAAGAGCCTGAAATTGTGGAGAAATCGAAGAGAAAGCTTCGAAGAATCAACAAAAATGAAACCCCAGAAATTCAAATTTCGAAAAGGGTGAAAATTTCACCTTCTACTTCTGGTGCTGGAAACCCAAAAAGGGTTCGACTGTCGAGCAATTTTAATGGCCGTGAAGCTGCTTCTAGTTCTAGAAATTCCAATCCAGTTCCAAAAAGGGGTCGTGTTTTGCCCTCGAATTCACCTGGGTCTTTACCAAAATCCCCCCCAATTGAGAATTTAAGAACCCTAATTGGACAATGCAGTAACCCATTTGTGAAGCAATTGACGAATTCCGATGTGGATGAACATCAAGGTAGGCTCTTACTCAACAATGAATATGTAAGGAAGCAACTTCTCCCATTGTTGAATGAAAAATCTGAAGATCTTACTACTGGTATCAGTGTTAAAACTTTTGATCCAATGGGTAAATATTGCAACATGATATTCAAAACTTGGGGGAATCACAAAACTTATCTCCTCTTAGGAAGCTGGAAACAGTTTGTTCAAGAACATGGATTGAAGGAAAGTGATCGTGTTACTGGTTGGATGTTTCGCCATAGTCGAACTGGTGAGCTCTGTTTTGCTCTAACATGGTGAAAGGATGACGAAGAACATTTTAAAATGGTAAATAGATTAATCATTAGTGATTAGTGATTGATTAGAGTTGTTTAGTTTTTTATTAGTTTATTATAATCTGGATGGGAAGTTCTAATTTTGTTTGCTTCTTTTCTATTAAAGAGGACAAAGATGATTTTTTCCCATATATATATGGAAAAAAAATATATATTTTTAGTTTTTATGAAAGTTGTTAGTTTTATATTTTGCATCAAGATTATGTTACTGTTTGGATGTTTAATGACGATAAATCAATGTAATCTCACAAGTGAAATGAGGTGTACAATAGCTTTAATGATGATATACCCAATGTAGTGATCGTGTACTTATGTGCAGTATTTATGAAAGTTCTTAGTTTAATATTTTGCATAGTCCATAGACTAATAACGTAGATTGTGTTACTGTTTGGATGTTTCACTACAATAATAACATATCTCATGCATAAGTTTTGAGGAGGGTGAGGTGTACGCAGCTTTACTCTTACCACCTTATGAAGGTATAGAGGCTCATCTCCGATTTATGCCGGTAGAACAATGACACTAATTATTAGAACAAAAATATTGATTGGACAATTTTTACAATGGAGTTCACTGAACAAAATCAAATTAGGGATGTTAGATATAATGGAAATACACAACAACTCAGTCCCAACTATGCTAATTTTTTTCTGAACTATTGATTTATTTGCTTCTCTACTTTGCTGAGTTTTCCCTGTAAGAAAGGGCAACATAAATAAGATCAACAAACTTATTACAGAAGGCACGAAGATGTACGATTTTCGCGCTTCTATTCTTCTAATGCTCTGGTGAAGCGACAATTTCTGTAATACAATCCACAAATGCACAATTTAACGCTCTTTTCCGTGGTAGTCTCTCCTTGTATCGTTTTGGCGAGGATGTAATTTGATGAAGCATCAATGTCCTTGAGATGTTCCGTGTATGCCTAGTACTTTGAGTAATAGTTTACTCCAATTCCTTGAGAAAATCTATATTGTCAACGAAAACCTGCATGTTTTCCGGAGATGTTATTAACTTGCAAATTTAACAAGAATAAAACCTACGATGAGGGCACTAGGGGAAAACGCGTAGTTGTAAAGTTAATAGAATTACCGTCTTCCAACCATCAGGGTCGAGGCACGCTGTAATCTTCGTGCTGATACCGGGTAGAGGTCCTGGTTCCCTGGTAATTTTTCCACCACAAAGCTTTATTGCTTCTGCTGTCTTGTACACATCATCGGTGCCTATAGCTATCTGTTGGGATATGTATAAGTTAGTGAACTAAGATGCAAGGAGCATACCGTGATGGTATGCAACCAAGATAACATGTGACACACTACTACCGATCTATGAAGTACTACCTGTGCGTATGCGTTTCCCTTGTTATATTCAGTGACGCCATAATTATATGTCAACTCCATCACAGCGCTCGTGTCTTCTGGACCATATCCCAGCATTGCTATTGTATACTGCAAATTCGTAACAGCTTGGTAAGACTATTCTGTATAATAATACACAGTGTGATTTCCATCGAATGTCTTCTATATTCATGCTTATTTAGTTTGACGGAAGTCATTTCGAATCAAGCCACAAATCAAACTTTTCTTAATGTCTCAAAATGATCCATAAATTGAAGCACAGTGCCTATAAATTTCAGATTTAACAAATGCTAAACCTTTGTTGGAGTAAATCATAGTCAAGTAAAAATTATTGACTCTTCAAATAGTAAATAAGTCAACTTCTTGATTTTTTGAATTTATTGAGATGCAAGTATAACTAAATAAATGCAATCACCTAGACGTATATTTCTACAAATTGCCAGAAAACATTTTCTCAACGATTTACTTAAGCAACACTTGTCATTCTTAGTGCATCTGCAAGTACTAGTCTCAAAGTGACAAAACATCTATAACGTTAAAAGTTTCCATCACCATGAACGAGAATAACAAACTAATCAGAATAGAGAGTTAGTTCAATAGGGAAAAGTATTAGATCATGTGCAAGTAGTCAAATTGAAGTACTACTGCAAAAGAACTTTGGATAATGAACATTCAATAGGACAAAATAGCATGTTTGCACAAAAACTTGGTCTAATAGGGAGTCATATTTTAGCAATGCTACGAGTAAGTCTCAAAATCCGATTTTCTATTAGGAGACGGGTGTGATGCAAGTAATCATTTTCATTCCATCCAGCCACATCTGTAACTGCCATTTCATAAACCAAACACCAAAACATATGGAATTGCATCAGAAAGTTAACCCATCTCCACTTTTTTTTTTCTTCGGGATAAGATAGTCAACCTATCTCCATCATGCTAGAACTTAAATAACAAACAATAAAGTTACACATGCATCCCACTGACTTATCAATAAGTATTTTGGCTTCCTACACTTGAAATGATTTCATTAGATATGTTGACCGTTTTTTAAAAAAAAAAGTTCACATATTACCTTGTATTCCGGGTTGTCACGTGTGCGAAGAAGCTTCATTCCATAAGCCTGAAGATGAAACAATGTCCAGTGAATTTGTGGATAACAACTGATCCTTGCAGTAGAGCTCTTCACTAACAGTAAACACAATAGCAACAGTGCTTATGACGTCACAGTAACTTACATTCTCGTAAAAACTTATGGCACGTTCAAGATCTCCTACTCGAAGCATTACTTGGCATAGGGGTTCGGGTGTCGGACCCCTCTCCAAAAGTTCAAACTTGTAACCATCAGGATCTTCAATAAATGCAATTACAGTCTTTCCCCCTTTAACGGCACCTGGTTCCCTGGTTACTTTCCCTCCCTTAGCCTTTATGAGTTCAACCGTCTTTGAAACCTAATGCACACCCCCACAAGCTGGTAAGTTCTCAAGTAATATGCGCAAGAAAATTGTCAAAGATGCAAAGTATGAATACTGACGAACAGGGTTACGCAGGTAATACACATGAATTGCAGAGAACAAACACAAAATGCAATAACAGTTAAGTAAAGAAAGGGCTTAATGGATATGCAAGATCACATGTTCTATATACAAAAAAATTGAAATGGTAAAGAAAATAATGTGCTGAATATTCTGTTCTGTTCTACATAAATTTCTTTCACGCTTATATAACACCTTATAAAGAAACTTACATCCTCTACAGCAATTCCAAAATGACCAAATCCAGATCCAATATCATACTGGTCAACTCCATAATCTGGCAGTGCCATAAAACTAAAACATTAGATTCATGATAAGGAGCTTATAAAAGAGATAATTAAATTCTAAAGCAGCCTTAAGCATTTGAGTTGTGTCAAGAAATGAAAGGCAATGGCATAGTGATATGGATAGGAAGAAACTTACTATATGTGAGTTCAATTACAAAATGAGAGTCCTCTGGTCCATATCCTAGAAATGCATTTGTGTATCTTTCCTCAGGGATATCACGCTTTCTCAATAATTTCATCCCTAGGCACTCTGTATAGAATCTGCACACAATTACAGAAAGTGAAAAGAGAGGGTAAGAGAAAAGATGACCATGACAATTAAACAGAATTAGACAAGAAAAATATGGAGTGTCAAGATATTTGTACTTTATTGTTCTGTCAAGGTCTCCAACACGGTAAACAACATGGAGCATTCTTCTCTTGTCCTGTTTGACCCACTCCAGTACATTTTCCTGGGTAGCAGCAGTGCTTGCATGTGCCATATTTCCGGCAGCACTGACTGACAAACTGCCTCCTTTTTCTCTTAATAGCTTAGAAGCTTTTAGGCCAAAAGACTGCAACTGGGGAACCGCTGCATAACCAACAATATCACCAAGTAAGAAACTCTCTTACGAACAGACGAACACACTAACATCCTGGGATACAGTAGTCTCTGAAGGTCAACAGACATAAGCAACAATTTCCACCAATAGCATACAAATGGACGACATTAACTGGTATACTGGTGAGCAAATCATAATAGAAATTAACGCAAACTATCTGAGGCAGTCAATGAGTCTCCGTCCTGAAGAATTAAAGTAAATGGAAGAGTTGGAGCATACAACTTGAAACAGGAATCTACAGCACCAACCTTTCTAATTTACTGGAGCACATGTTTCCACATTCATCTAAGGCAGGTGTTTCATACGGTGAGTGTGGCGTAGTTGTTTATTAATGCATGGAGGAGTCGTTTTTTAACTAACTAAATAACAGCCTAAGTTAAGCAAATTGAGGCATGTAAGATTCAGTCGACAAATATGCTGTCTAAAACGTAGAACCGGAGAACTTTTAAATAAAAGCAACTCGAAACTCAATCCCCTCCAGGATAACTCTAACCCCAGAAAATGGTGCTCTTTAATAAAATAAGAACCAGCGATAAAAGATGAGACTTTTAACAACTAGACCCTCTTTTAAAGTCACTTGCCACGATGTCTTCAATCCAATGGGAAACAGAAAGGTAGTAAACCACATTAGCTATGTACGACTAACATAAACAATACGACTGCAAGTTAAGATATTTCTAAAGTAGACTGCATACAAATGACATTAGTACTCAATTCCTATGGAAAATATCTTTGCTTGTAACGAAGTAAAAAACATTCACTACCCGAAACACAGATAACTACTATATGTCAATAAAACAATACCACTTTATACAGACAATTCAATAACAAATGGTACATCTATTTCAGTAATATACCAGAATCTCATTTCCATGTTCAACACACACACAAATGAAGAAAAATCTATTTCACTAGCATTAAAACATCTTCTTTAACCTCCAAATCCAACCAGCATACAACATTTCCTTTGTGCAATTTACTTGTACTCTGGTCCACATACTATACTACAAAAAAACACCAAATGGGTACACAAAAAATTGGTCATAAATTGAAAGGAAAAAAAACAACAGGGATTCAAAAAAAACGAAGTGGGTATAGCAAAAAATGAAAAAAGGGTTCAAAATTGAGAGGTGAAAATGAAAAAGATAGAGAATTTACCAGTACCCAGATGACAATAAGTGAATTTCCGTGTAGAATTGTGTGAGAAAAGCGAAACTGAGAAACGTGATGACCCAGAAAACTTGAGAGATGAAAGTGAAGGTCTAATTGATGATGCCATAGGTAAAATTCTCACCATTTATGTTGATTTAAAGCTGCTTTTTGCAGCTCCTATATATATATGGAGTGATGATTGATTGGTTTTTTTTTGTGATTCTTGGAAAATTGAAGATTTGGTATTTGTGGGAGTGAAGTGTGGAGCTAAAGAGAAACGAATTTTGATGATGACAAAGTTTGTAGGATTGGATGGAGAAGAATCAACACACTATTCCAACTCCTTTTGGGCTTCATGGATGGGCTATTATGGCCCAAACATCAAAATTATGACACAAAATAATTTACAATATTACGAATCTTATCAGATTTTGGCATGTTTAAATACGTTTAAATACATGTATCTTAAGATATGTGGGGTCAAAATTAGGAGTGAGTTATTCTACATACACGATATTCAAATGGATTCGCATGTATTTGAGATACATAACAAATTTCGTTAGTTTTCCTTCGATCTCGCTTGTCACTCTCTTATGTATCTGGTATCCCAGATTCATGCGAATTACACCAGATAAATGCATGTCTATCTCGCTCGACTCTCTCGCTATTTTAGTATATCTACTAGAAAAGATACATGTTTATAGTGTGATAATAGACCAAATTTGTATGTTTTTTTCTAAAATGTAGCGCTAAGAAGCAAGTTCCAACAGCCTATGATGAAATAGCACAAAACAAAAAAGGGCTATGCGAATAATAGTGTTAGTAGTTCGTGAGGAATAATTCATATAATGCATTAAGAATATATATAATTTTACATATTTGAAGCTTGAATGCGAGACCTCTGATTAAAAATTAAAGAATAATACTAATCACCTTAAATACGAGACCTCTGATTAAAAATTAAAAAATAATACTAAACTACCATCTTTATTGGTTGTCGAATTCTTTTGACTATCTAGATTTGTTACTTCAAGTAATGATCACCTCCTTTTGGTTTAATTGTATGTTTTTTCTATAGTTAAAAATGAAGATAGAGTTACAACTAGAGGTTAAAACAAGAGGATTTAGGTTTGAGTTCTGAGTGTGAATACACTTTTAATTGTGATTGCTTTATTCTTAAAGAAGATATTATACTATTTCAATATAATTTTAAATTAATTTAATCATAAAGCGAATAAGGATAATCAGATTAAAAGAAGAATAAAATAAAAATATTTATTAACTTAAATCAAGATCTCAATCTATAAAGAGGTAAGCATAATTATATTATATAGTTTCCCATTGAAAATAAAAAGAGGTAATTAATTAAATTAACCTACTTGATCAATTATATGGCACAACTCACAAGGCTAGAAATTGTGTATTGGGATATTTCAGGAAAATCCAACCAAGATGGTATCACCCTATGGACAACTAATTAAATTTCATCATCAATTGACAAAATATAAGCAGACAAAAAACATATGGGATCCACACACACAAAAAAAAAATTAAAAAAAATAATAAGATATAGATCAATCTGTCCATAGTTAAATTGTACTAAAAATTATATATACTAATATGGTAAAAAAATAATTCCGCTATCATCATAATGTATATAACATATTAAAGAAAGCCGTGTATCATATTTTTTGGTTACTAAAATTATTTATCATGAAAAGTTAATTATATATAATTATCTTTTAAGTCAATTGAATCACATAAATATTTTCTTGCATGACAATGCTTAGAAGTTAAATTCGGAGATTAATACTTTATATGAACATTTTCTTGCATATCAATATGATCAAACAAGAAGAATTTTTAATCATAATTTATTTACATACCCTTTAAATATTTTAAACTGTAATTTTCGTGATTTATAATATTTTTTTATGTAGTTTAATTTTATTTTAAACCATAAATATTGTATGCCTAAATGCATGGTTAAATAAAAAAATTGGGTCGAAGGGAGTCGAACCAATCTATCGTTCAAGGTAACAGGGTATTAAGAAAATTGGCATGGGGTTCTGTACCTTATAGTGTTAAAAGCGACTCTAAATTACATATAATAAGAATACATCTATACTTCACGTCTTTTTGATTAAATAATGGACGTTGATAAGCCATCGCCCAATAGTGGTCGACTCTCAAAATTCTAATTGTCAAATAAATTAATTATTTCTCTCTATTCTAGCCTTTTTCTTTTCTTTTTTGGCAAAGGAGTAATTTTAATATTTATTATCTATTTACGTACCTAGAAACATGAATGCCGTGTTTAAAAATTATCTGAACTAACATGACATATGAAATATAATTGTCTTTTAGTTACTCATCATCTAATTTGTTTTGTAATTATAATTATATTTACCAGCAAATGCAATAATAGGAAATATGTTAGATCAATAGAAAAAGTTCAAATACACATTTAAATAATTAAAAAGATTCAAATATTTAAGATAGAAGCTTGATTAAAGATTTTTATGCGCTGACGAATTAATAAAGGTCATATATAAATAAAATTGAATAAAATTAAGGAGTCTTGTCTTAATGTGAAAATGGAACTAGGTATAACACTTTTACTAGATGTTAAAATAATATAGCGACAAAGCTAGAAATTCTAATGAGAAAATTAAAATAATAAAATGGACTAACATTTAGGACTAGTCAAGTAGACTATCCATATAAGTCTCTAAAGTCTAAACTAATATTCTCTCGTCCACTTTTAGTTGTCATGGTTCCCTCTTTTAGAGTCAAACTATAAGAATTTTGACTAATATTTTATGATGTATTTTATATCATATTGATATGCAAGAAATTGCAATTTATAGTACTTTTAGTATAGTTTAAAATATCAAATTAATATAATCTAATTTAACTTTGAAAATTAGTCAAATTAACTTTTGAAAGCGCAATATGACAAATAAAAGTAGATGAAAGTAGTACTCACTAGATTTAAAGTAAAGATAAAGTAATATTCAATCTTTAATTATAATGAGTCGGTATATATTTAATTTGTATATACATGCAATTTTCTTTTTGTGATTTTAGTTCAACATATTCAATCATCATGACATTGTACCTACGACCCTATATATATATAAATAGCAATTTAGAAAATACAAGGAAAAAAACTAAAACTACTTGGTGCAGTAGCTAGTGGAATTATATTATTTATTCTTATTGTTTAAATAATTTTATAAAATAAGGATAAGTCGGCTTAAATTAAAATATGAGTATAATGAAGAGTACAAACAACAATAATATTTCATAGTTTAAAACTACTCCTACTTGCATTCTGGGGCATAGTCCGGAGACGTAACGAGGTTCATCTAAATTTTCTCTATTAAAATATTATATTTTATATAGTAGATAATGAATTATATTAATTTTTTTGATATATTTATCTTTTATTAAAAATTTTAACTTCACCACTCTTTGTATGGACCCAGAGAATCAAAGAAACCCCTAATAAAGACACAGAAAATTGCCAAATCCAAGAATTGGCATTTTGTAATCACATATTCCTTGTGATAGCCAGAAAATTACAAAAATATAAAAAGATGTGTGTCATTGAAATGGACAAGAGGTGACACTTCATTAATTGTGTATTTAAAGGAGTTGTTAGACCTAATCACACAATTAGAAAAAAGATAAATAATATATCAAAACAAGTAAAACAGAAAAATAATTAAATGTAATTCTTTTGACTAAGAAATAACACTACAAGAACAAAAATCACATAACAACATACTCAATATAATTATTCAGATAAAATCTGTATAGGATAAACTGTATGTATATATTTTACCACTATCTCAGAAAGGCAAGAAAAAAAAAACTCAAAAATGTTTACTTTTAAAAAAAAAATTAGATTTAACATTACATATGTAAGATTTTTTTTTTATAAAAAAAAAAAACCTCATCCCACCAAATGAAAGTAAGTAAAAGCCTTTTACGTTCACGAATCAGATGGTACGTACTCATCCATCCTTAGTTAAAAATCTCGGACTCGATCGAAGTAAAATATCATCTTAGCACTTTACTTCAAAAACAAGACTTTCCAATGCAAATTCAGATTAGTCAAGTCGCAAAAGTAGATACGGAACATCAGATGAAAAAAATACCTATGGAAGACAAGAAACTATACATTGAATGATTGTCTTGTATACCTTTTTTCCCTATTTTCAAACCATTGAACTGTTCTTCTTGCAATTGGAAGCCAAAGTTTCATCCTTTTTTCCTCAACACAAGTAATAGAATTGTCTCTATTACAATTCCTAGTATTGAAATCATCAAATCTTGGACATATCAAAATCTCAGACATACTTCTCTTCTCATTTTGTCTCAACACATTTGATGTACTTACAATATTATTGTTGTAATTTCTTGATTCTAATGATGAGTTGAATCTATTGTTCGTCATGTCATTGATCATTTGAGTATTCAAGAACATGAAATCCGAAGAACTAACGTTGCTCCATCGATGTTTCAACACAACATCAGACACAACAATCCTATGATTGAACTTGTGTAACATATCATGATCATCATCAATTATGTTCTGTTTTTCCTCTGTTTGATCAAAAATCCTATCTTCGAATTTCTTGAAACTCATGCTGCCACAATTTTCTTCTCTTTGTACATAAAGTTCCAAATTGGAATCATTTCTTAAAAATCGAAAACTATTTGAATATGTTAACAATGAGTTGTCCTCAATGCAGACTTTATGTCTGCATAGAGGACAACTCGAATGTTTTTCAAGCCCTTGATCAATACATTTTGTGTGAAATGCATGTTTGCATTTTGGTAGTAATCGAAGGATTTCAACATCTTCGAATCTTGATAAACAAACAGCGCATTCTAAGCCTTGTCTCGAGCCTTTAAGCAAAGAGAATCTGAAAAAAGGGAGTGATTCTATGATAGTTTTATCTATACCTGAGGAAACTCGTGCCATTGGGAGCGTTGTTAGTCCATCTTGATTAATTTGCATCGCGTTGTGGAGAGGTAGAGGCGATCTACGACAGAATTTGGCGTAGAGAAGTAGAAGAAATGTTAGGGAAAACATGATGGAGAGGATACCAATAACAACAGCTATACTTGGCCTGAAGTTGTTTGCTTCATCTTGTGTTGATGGCAATTCTTGAAATGTGTTGTAGTCATTGGCTTTAACAATATTTAGGAGTAGAAATTGAAGGATTGTTATAGCTAGTATAATCGCGATATGGTTACTTCTTCTATCTGAATTCGACATCACGTATGTAACCAAAAATGATTTATGAAAAAAAGAAGTGTAAGATATGAAAATTAGAATGAATTATGTCCCTCTTATTTTGTGTGTATAAGGCTCTTTTAAGATTGTGGAGGTTAGTATCCTGACATGAGTTTGTTTGGCATCTTTTTTATTATGGGGTCATCTCAAAGAGTATTCTTTTGGTTTGTCTGTTTTTATATGTCACAATCTCAAGAATTTTTTTTAAGGGTATGGTGAGGTGTGGGGACGAAGGAGTGCGGATCTAGAATTTTAGTGTATGGTGAGGTGTGGGGACGAAGGCGTGCGGATCTAGAATTTTAACTTGATGAGTTCGATCTTTAAAGTTTTCAGTATCAGACTTGTCGTACTTTTTAAATTATGAGCTTAGATTTAATATATGTTTTGATTCTTGTGGATTTTTCACGTAAAATTTATATATTGTGTTGAACAAAATGAGTTTAGATGAATTCAGAGCGAAAACAACAGTTGATTTGCCTCAAGGGGGGTGCAAGGTTTTTACTAAAACAGCTTGTTGTGCTAACATAACTTTGTTCTATTTTTCAGCTTACTAATCTCTTTTTATTTTGTGAATGGTTACTCAATAGTTATCTTATAATAATATTGTCAATGTATAGAAGTTAAATTGACTGATGAAATATGGACATGCTTGAATTTGAACACATTCTTTTTTACTTGGGTTAGAATTACAAAATCCAAGTAAGTGGTAGGGTCATTTGCACTTTTACTTTTGTGTGGGTAAGCAAATTACTTTTTGGCAAGGTATAAATTTATAATTTTACATTATAATATTTCTTAAATAATGTTTTGCACCCTTAAAGAACTCATAGCCTATTAGGTATAAATTCTATTTCTAAAGACAGAATTTAAAAAGTAACTGATTTGAAGGACAAATCGTGTTATTAAATGCAAATAGTACCTAGATATGGCTTCATTTTTCTAGCATACTTTTCAGAAAACATACTTTTCAGAAAAAAGAAGAAGAGAAATTCAATTTGATAAGTATCATATAGGTAATATATCAAGAGGTGTCACGGTTTTATTCCATGATAATGAAAAAGTCAAAATGTAGGTGCATGAGAGAGCAACTTAAAAAAAAATAAAAAAAATAAAGAACCTTTCTAAGTCTTTTTTTCTTTTTTTTGATTGGAACTCCGACTAAATTTTGATCGCGCATTGCTGAGCACATTTAGAGACGGCGCTTTCAACAAAATTTTCTTCGTAATCAGGACTCAAACCCAAAAATCAAGACATCTGATTAAGAGTGAAACAATCTCACCACTGCACCACGATCCAAGGTTGGTTAGAACCTTTCTAAGTCAAGAAGTAGGAAAGGTTACACCCTCTTCTGCATAAACTTGATTTTTAAAACTCAATTGCATGATATTATAGTAAATATAGCTGTCATTTTTGCATTATATTAATTCAAGAGTCAGCTAGTACTTAGTACTTACTCAAAATTTAATTGTTTATATACATTTTGTCAACTAACTCTGAGTCTAAGAAGAGTGTGATTGCTATACTAAGCTATTTATCTTTTTTATTATAGGATCAAACAATTAATTAAAAACATCAAGTGCAATTAGAAAAATTGAAACTTGTTTGAAAAGCTTATGATATACAAATGCAGTTTGGATTATATGCAAATGCAAGTACTAATGATGCCTTTGAAATTATATCAAGTTAATTGTTTTAGTTGCATTTTTTCCTTCACAAGGGGGAGTTATCATCAAAGAAAAAAGAGAAGGCAAAATGCATATAATATATATATATATATATATAAGTAATCAACAATTTAAAAAGGGTTATCAACAAAAATTATTAAACTGAAATGTACATTTTTACTCCCTTTTCTCATGAATAATTGAATATTCATAAATTTTCAAAATTATTAACCGTTCTACCATTTAATCATTCACATGTTCTGTTAAACTTGTATAATTACTTTATACTTAAAGGTAATATACTTCTAAGAAATATACTATATTCCTACATAACGGCCCCAAAAAACTTATTTTAGTTAATTAAAGATTAAATGTATTGAATTGTATATTTCAAAGAGCAAAATCAAAATCTCTTAAGACACATATATGTGTAGAGGTGGAAGAGAGAATTTTCCCTAAAACTTATTTACACCTAATAATTACATCAGGAGAAAATTCCATAAATAACGTTATTAACGCCTTTTTTTACAAACAAAAAAGATTGCGAGATTTTGCTATATTTCAAATACGCAATTTGGGCTTGGGTATGAAGCAAAGGTGATTTGGGCCTATCCTTCATATATGATATGTGAACTTAGATCACAACTTTAGATATTGGGCTACTATGAAGTGGAGACATTGACAATAGCTTCTTTTTTTTTGGAAATTTTCGCATATAGTCAATCAAAATAACTTAATTATGCTTAATAGGTATAGTTTGCTAATTACGATTCGTAGCTACATGTTAGAGGGAAGAGAGATGCGAGCGATATTGGGAGAGGGAGGAGAGAGGCGAGCGAGAGAGGGAGAAGAGTGGAGAGAGGCGGATTGTATATGTATATCTGTTGAATTGTATATGTATATACGTCAAATAATTGTATATATATAACTTGTATACATATGTATTTGTATATCTGGCGAGTGAGATTGGGAGAGGGAGGAGAGAGGCGAGCGAGAGAGGGAGGAGAGTGGAGAGAGGCGGATTGTATATGTATATACGTCAAATAATTGTATATATATAACTTGTATACATATGTATTTGTATATCTGGCGAGTGAGATTGGGAGAGGGAGGAGAGAGGCGAGCGAGAGAGGGAGGAGAGTGGAGAGAGGCGGATTGTATATGTATATACGTCAAATAATTGTATATATATAACTTGTATACATATGTATTTGTATATCTGGCGAGTGAGATTGGGAGAGGGAGGAGAGAGGCGAGCGAGAGAGGGAGGAGAGTGGAGAGAGGCGGATTGTATATGTATATACGTCAAATAATTGTATATATATAACTTGTATACATATGTATTTGTATATCTGGCGAGTGAGATTGGGAGAGGGAGGAGAGAGGCGAGCGAGAGAGGGAGGAGAGTGGAGAGAGGCGGATTGTATATGTATATACGTCAAATAATTGTATATATATAACTTGTATACATATGTATTTGTATATCTGGCGAGTGAGATTGGGAGAGGGAGGAGAGAG
>JAJOOS010022449.1:0-20216 GCA_029582725.1 Solanum chiquidenum | reverse complement strand
TCCCACTCAATTTGACCCCCTGAATAAGAATATGAAGTCGAATTTCCGAAATCATGCACGGATTTTGAGATATATGGAAATTACAATTATAGGTGTTTGCGAAGCACATTTTCGGGCATTTTTGGGGTCGTTTCAGTTTCTTTTCCCAAGAACTCAGAGAGACCAAGGTACGAGAGTTTCTCACTCTTAAGCAGGATTCACTAAATGTTCATGAGTACAGCTTGAAGTTCACCCAACTTTCCCGATATGATCAACAGATGGTTGTGGATATGAGAAGCAGGATGCATTTTTTTGTTACTGGGTTGTCCCGTCTGTTAAGCAAAGAGGAAAAGGAAGCCATGCTAATTGGGGAGATGGATATAGAAAGGTTGATGGTCTATGTGCAGGAGGTGGAGGAAGAGAAGCTGAGGGATATGAAGGAGTTAAGAAACAAGAAAGCGAAGATAGAGA
The DNA here is from genome assembly GCA_029582725.1 of Solanum chiquidenum. Lineage (NCBI taxonomy): Eukaryota > Viridiplantae > Streptophyta > Magnoliopsida > Solanales > Solanaceae > Solanum > Solanum chiquidenum. Next base: position 19,766 of record JAJOOS010022449.1, on the reverse strand, counting down.
ATGCGTCCGGGCAACGAAGAAATAACGTAAACTGGTCTTCTTTCCAACAAAATCAAAAGCGACCTGCTCCATCATATGATAGTGCACATGCACCCAGAAACAAAGGTGAGTACAATAGTAAGAATTCAAAGCACTTCAGAGCTATACCTACACAGTCTCAGGGTAGTGTGGCACAAGGAGGTAACTGGGCTCCTACATGTGCTAAGTGTGGTAGGACTCACTGAGGTAAGTGTCGTGATGGATCCACAGGTTGTTTCAAGTGTGGACAAGAGGGTCACTTCATGAAATAGTGCCCTAAGAACCGGTAAAGGTAATGGGAATCAGGGAAATAGATCCCAATCTTCATCAATTGCTCCACCAAACAGGGCTGCACCTAGAGGATCTACTTTCGGTACTAGCAGAGGAGCAAACCGCCTTTATGCGATCACTAGTTGTCAAGAGAAAGAGAATTCTCCAGATGTTGTCTCTGGTATGATCAAAATCTTTACTCTTGATGTTTATGCTTTGCTAGACCTAGGAGCAAGTTTATCGTTTTTGACTCCTTATGTTGCAAATAATTTTGATGTTCTTCCTGAGAAACTTTGTCAACCCTTTTGTGTTTCTACACCAGTTGGGGATTCTATTCTAGCTGAGCAATTATATCGTGATTGTGTCATTTCTATCAATCAGAAGAACACCATGGCTGATTTAGTTGAGTTAGACATGTTAGATTTTGATTTCAATCTAGGTATGGACTGACTTTATACCTGTTATGCCTCCATTGATTGTAGAACTTGAGTTGTTAGGTTCCAAATTCCTAATGAGCCAGTTATAGAGTGGAGTAGAAGTTCAACAGTGCCTAATGGTCGTTTCATTTCATACCTTAAGGCGAGAAAGTTAGTTTTCAAGGGGTGTGTCTATCACTTAATCTGAGTTAATGACTCTAGTATTGAGATACCTCCTTTTCAGTTAGTTTCAGTAGTAAAAGAGTTTCCAAAAATCTTTCCTAATGATCTTCTCAGAGTCCCTCCTAAGAAAGAAGTAGACTTCGGTATAGACATTCTTCCAGATAATCGTCCTATATCTATTCCGCCATACAGAATGGCACCAGCAGAGTTAAAAGAGTTGAAGGAGCAGCTGAAAGATCACCAAGATAAGGGTTTTATTCAACCAAGTGTCTCACCTTGGGGCACTCCGGTCGTGTTTGTGAGGAAGAAGGATGGTTACCTTAGGATGTGTATAGATTACCGCTAGTTGAACAAGGTTACCATCAAGAATAAGTACCCTTTTCCGAGAATTGATGATCTGTTCGATCAACTTCACGGTGCCACTTGTTTCTCTAAGATAATCCTCAGATCAGGCTACCGTCAGTTGTGGGTAAGGGAATGTGATATTCCAAAGACTGTATTGAGGACTTGTTATGGTCATTATGCATTCCTAATTATGTCCTTTGGTTTGACCAATGTGCCTGCAACATTCATGGACCTTATGAATAGAGTATTCAAGCCTTATTTAGATATGTTTGTTATCGTATTCATTAATGACATATTAATCTATTCGAGGACTGAAGAAGATCATGTTAGTTATCTCAGAATAGTTCTCCAAACTCTAAAGGATAAAGAGTTGTATGCCAAGTTCTCTAAGTGTGAATTCTGGCTTGAGTCTGTGGCATTCTTAGGCCACATTATGTCTCGAGAGGGAATTAAAGTTGATACCCAGAAAATAGAGGCAGTGCAGAATTTGCCCAGACCAACATCTCTTACTGATATTAGGAGTTTCTTGAGTTTGGCTGGCTATTATAGAAGGTTCGTAGATGGGTTTTCATCTATTTCATCCCCTTTTACCAAGTTAACTCAGAAAATAGTGACGTTTCAATGGTCTGAAGCTTGTGAGAAAAGCTTTCAGAAATTGAAAAAAGGGTTGACTACTGCCCCAGTATTGACCTTACCAGAAGGTATGCAAGGTTTTGTTGTATATTGTGATGCGTCTAGAGTTTGTTTGGGTTGTGTGTTAATGCAGAATGGCAAAGTTATAGCTTATGCCTCTAGATAGTTAAAATTTCATGAGAGGAATTACCCAACCAATGATCTAGAATTGGTTGCCGTAGTATTTGCTTTAAAAATATGGCACCATTATCTTTATGGTGTTCATGTGGATATGTTCACCGATCACAAGAGTCTTCAGTATGTGTTTAGTCATAAAGAGCTTAATCTCAAATAAAGAAGGTGGCTGGAGTTACTCAAAGATTATGACATGAGTATTCTTTATCACCCAGGTAAGGCTAATGTTGTTGCAAATGGCTTGAACAGGTTGTCCATGGGCAGTACTACCTATTTTGAGGAGGACAAGAGAGAGTTAGCAAAAGATGTGCACAGACTAGCATGCTTAGGAGTTCGACTAATGGATTCCACAGAAGGAAGAGTAGTGGTGATGAATGGGGATGAATCATCATTAGTGTCAGAAGTAAATGAGAAGTAAGACCAAGATCTTATTTTGCTTGAATTGAAGGCAAATGTTCATAAGCAAAAAGTAATGGCTTTTGAACAAGGGGGAGATGGTGTATTGAGGTAGGTTGTGTGTACCAAAGGTGGATGATCTCCAAGAAAGGATCATGGAGGAATCTTATAGCTCCAAATATTTCAATCATCTGGATTCCACATAAATGTATCGTGAGGTTTATTGGTGGAGTAGTATGAAGAAGGGTATTGCAGAGTTTGTTGCAAAGTGTCTGAATTGCCAAAAAGTTAAAGTAGAGCACCAAAGGCCCGATGGTTTGGCTCAAAATATAGAACATTCGGAATGGAAGTGTGAGATGATTAATATGGACTTTATCACACGTTTACCAAGGTCTCCTAAGCAACATGATTCTATTTTGGTGATTGTTGATAGAATGACAAAATCAGCCCACTTTTTGCCGGTAAAGACTACCCATTCAGCAGAAGATTATGCTAAGTTGTATATTCAAGAGGTAGTTAGACTTCATGAGGTGCAAGTTTTGATTATTTCAGATAGAGGTGCGCAATTTACTACACAGTTTTTGATGTCATTCCAAAAAGGCTTGGGCTCAAAGGTGAACTTAAGTACTACCTTTCATCCTCAGACAGATGGGCAAGTAGAGCGTACTATTCATACTTTAGAAGATATGTTGAGGTCCTGTGTGATTGATTTCAAGGGTAATTGGGATAATGACCTACCTCTCATTGAGTTCACTTATAACAATAGTTACGACTCTAGCATCCAAATGGCTCCTTATAAAGCTCTTTATGAGAGAAGATGCAGATCTCCTATTGGATGACTTAAAGTTGGTGAAGCTGGGTTGATAGGACCAAACTTGGTTCATCAGGCTATGGAGAAATTGAAAGTGATTCCAGAAAGGTTGAAAACAACGTAGAGTCGTCAGAAATCCTACACTGATGTTAGGCGAAAGGAGTTAGAGTTCGAAGTAGATGATTGAGTTTACTTGAAAGTTTCACCCATGAAGGGTGTTATGAGATTTGGCAAGAAGAGGAAACTTAGCCCCCGGTATATTGGCCCTTACAAAATATCTGGTATTTCATATTTCCATATTGAAGAAGTACATGAGAGATCCGTCATTTATCATACCAACGGAAGATATTGGTATAGAGGATAGCTTATCCTATGAGGAGATTCCAGTTCAGATTCTAGATCACTAAGTTTACAAGTGGAGAACCAAGGAAGTAGCATCAGTCAAAGTTCTTTGGATAAACCAGTTTGTTGAGAAAGCTAATTGGGAGGCTGAGGAGGATATGAAGAAGATATATCCACATCTCTTTGAGCCCGGAGAAATTCCAGACCAAGGTACTAATTCTCTTCTTAGTACTCTTTAATTTATATACTTGATGTGTTAGATTTGATTGTTGGGTGTTTGAGATGAATGTTAGATATTACAACCTGAGCCTAGTAAGAGTAATCTCATTCGAGGAGTAATATTCCCAAGGGGGAGATATTGTAACATTTCGCTATTTGAAAGAACTAGAAAGAGTTAGAATTGGAAAGAGTCATTTTAGGAAAGAATGAAAAATCTGGAAAATTTGTTAAGTTTGAATTTTTGGTCAACTTCAAACGACCATAAAACTTAGATCATGATGATTTATTTGTGCTTCCAGATACCGTAGGAAATCTCTTGGAATTATCTTTTCAACGCCGCTGAGATTACGCAATTCCGAATTTGTATGAGTGAGATATGCCTATTTGAAGTTGGCTTGTTCAAATAATGAAAGTCTAATCCGGATTTTTGGAGGGGTAGTTTGGTCGTTTCCTTACCCAATTATTTTATTTCATTTTTAGTGAGTTATGTGGGGTCTAAACTGAGTTATTTCCATTTACGCAATTAATAAATACGCTAGGGCTTTGAGAGAAGAGATAATAGGAGAAATGAGAAAAGAAGTTCAAGATTCATAAAGTTCTTGCGAGTTTGGTTGTGGATTTCGCCAAGGATTCAATCCTACGAGGTATCTGAGACTTTCATAGCGTTGGATTCATTCACCCACGTGCCAATCATGTTTGTTTAAGTGAAATTCGTTTCTAGAGAGTTGAAAGTATGATGTTCTTGAAGGTTGTTTTAGTTCTTGAGATTTGATGGGATTGTGGAGTTCTTGATGGAATTGTGTCGATTTAAGAGTTTTTTTGAGTTAGATTCTTGTGTATATATACTGGGTAAATGAATCTAAATAGGGATTGATAAAAAGAATTGGATTTAGGTGAATTGGGGAGAGAAAACGAAGAAGGGAAAAGTCGAGCAGGTTTTGGCACGATAGCCCATGTCGTGGACTTGCTCCCCTAGTGCACAAAAATTACCTCCGCGTCGCGGAGAAGATGCGGAATCCTCTATTTCAAAAAAAAAAATCACGATCAAATATTTAAATGCATCTCCGCATCACAGAGTTGTTTCCAGACAATGATTTCTTGATCGTTTCTCATGTTTAACTATCTAAAAACACTCCAAAACATCATGAGATCCTTCCTATCACAAACCACAATCCTTGAATCCATAAATTCAAATTCAAGAAAAGTTAAGAGTCAAGTCAAGAGAAGTTCATAGAGTTTTTCAAAAGTCTTTTACAAATGTTTTAGCTTTGTTTTGAAACATAAGTTTTGAGTTGAGTAAAGAGTAAGAGTAGAGTTCATTTCTTCAAAGATTATACGGTAACTAAGTATTCCCAAGAGTTAAAATGTTTCCACATTTGAGCAAGAAAGGAAACACCGATTTCCAAGAGAGATTTTAAGATAACTTTTGAGTAATTATCTCAAACCAAAGAAATATTTTTGTTTTAAAAACATATGAGCTGAGTATATTTTGAGAGTAGCATTAGTCACCGATATGGAGACGCGAGTTCATAATAACTCAAGTCTCCATAAACCATGTAGCCATCATGGGTAGAAAGGTTATACTTTTTAGATGATTCCTTAGTGCTTTTTTGCATAGACTAGTCGATCCACTAATTTAAGGCATTCTATATGACGGCAAAGTATAGGACAGTTCTGGCAGCATGGGCAAGACGTTGTATCATCACTTAGGCTCATAGTGGTGGTTGTCGGTTAGAGAAAATCCCACAGTATTATATTACTTTATATGTAAACTGAGTTTTTATTACATTTCTTTAACAAATTGAGTTGCTACCTCCAGTTTTAAATGCTTTGTATAAACTGCACTATTATTGTTGTTTTTACCTTACATTTGAGTTGAGTTATTCATGAGTTGAGTAAAGCCAAGGTAAGTGTTCTTTTAAGATTCCTTCCAAGCTTATGTCTTGTTTAGTATTCCCCTCACATACTAGTACATTCGTTGTACTAATGCTATTTGGCCTGCATCGTTTTATGATGCAGAAACAGGTAACCAGGACAAGCATCCAACACCTCGTTGATCTAGTTAAGCACTGAGAGTCAGTTGGTGAGCCTCCTTGCTTTCCGGAGGGCTCCTTTTTCATTTCTTTAGTACTTTAGTTGTTAGGATGATCGGGGCTCTTTTCTCGACATCCCTCATTGTTTTAGAGGCTTCATAGATAGTTAGCAGTTCAGTTGTCTTTACATTGTTATTTCTTATGTTAAAACTTGAGTTGCCATCTATGGCTGGCAGAATATTTTATCCTTAAACGTTCTGAGTTAAATTTTAGACCGATGTTTTATAAGTGCATTTGATCATTGTAATAATGCTTAGAGTCTTCCGCTGAGATTCTAGTCAGGCTAATGGTTTGCTTGGGGCCAGAAATGGTTCTCGAGTTCCATTCCCGCCCAGAGTGTAGGCTCGGGGCGTGACATCTATGACCCATAGAGAATATCATGACTCATAGGTCCTACCCCATAGATCACAAATCCATCCAATTCACTAAGTGTAGAACCTTTCTACGGATGCCATCTATGACTTGTCATCCATTCTACGAACCGTCCTGTCAATACGTAGGTCATATATCAGATACTTGTCAATTTCGAAAAATCATGCCCAATGTCTACGAGACCCTCACTAAGATCTGTAGAAATACATACGACTCGAACGTCAATCCGTAGCATGAAATTTTGCAATATTTTTCTGAACTTTCCAATCGAAACTCCACTGAGATTTTTGAGGTGTTACAATATCTCTTCCATGGGAATGTTTGTCCCCGAATAGGAAACAAAATTGCATGAATAGAGTAGGAGAGAAACTAACAACCTCATGAATGCAAGTATCATCATAATGCATACAAACAAGGAGAAATCACTTCAATCTAAATCATTGAATAAAAGTCATGTTTTTCATAAACATGCATGCATTTGAATGCATGAAAATTACTAAGACACATGAATCTGAAAGAATAAATCATGAGGAACTAATACCTTAAGCTAGAATAAGAGCGCAGGGAAAGATATGAGGATACTTGGACATCATATCAATTTCGGCCTCCCAAGTAGCATGACATCATACTGATTTCGGTGTCCCAAGCATCATCCTGAACTAAATGATTTCTCCAATCACGGAAGCAAACTCTTTATTTCTCAACTTTTGAACTTGAAGGTCTAAAATCTCAAGCGAAACCTAAAGACATTCTCTAACTTCCAAGCTTTCTAAAGACACAATGGACGTCTGATCTCCAACACACTTCTTCAATAAAGAGACATGTATTATTAGATGTACCGATGCTAAATCATTAGGTAACTACAATTCATAAGCAGCTTTCCTAATACGTCTCAACATCTGATTTGGGCCAACATATCGGGGACTAAGCTTTCTTTTCTTTCCAAACCTCATCACACCCTTCAGAGGTGAGATTTTCAAATAAACCCAATTTATCAATATCAAATTCAAGATCTCTTCTTCTAATATTGGTATAAGATAATTGTCGACTTTCAGCCATTATTAGCTTTTCATAAATAAGTCCAACATTTTCCATAGCCTCATGCACCAACTCAAACCTTATCAAAGTGACATCACCAACTTCAAAGAAACAAACAATAGAGCTACGCCTCCTAACATACAGAGATTTAAATGCAACCATTTTGATACTTTAGTGATAACTATTATTATAAGCAAACTTGATTCAAAGAAAATGGTCATCCCAATTACCCTGGAAAATCAATCACGCAAGGTCTCAACATATCTTCTAAGGTCTGGATCTATGCGCGACTTGTCCATCAATCTGTGGATGAAAAGCCATGTTGATCTTCACTTGGGTATCCAAACCTTTTTGAACTACCTTCCAAAACTGAGATGTAAACTTAGTACCAAGATCGGAAATAATGGACAAGGACACTCCATGCAATCTTACCATTTCCCTAAATTTAAATCTTACATACTCTTCTACTGAAAGTGAAGTCTTTAGGGAAGAAAGTAAGCCTATTTCATCATTTGGTGATAATTTAAAATGTAATAATTTTATAATTAAAACTTACTAATAAAATATATTATGCACTTAATAATATATTTAATTTATTATTATTATTACAATAATAATAATACAAATCATTAACTTATTTATTTGAGCACATTAAATTAATATTATTAAACACAATTTTAATTATTTTATTAGAATATTATACCAATAGGCTACCAGCTAAACTTTTTGTTTTTATAAATAATACATATAGCTATGTCAGCTAAGCTTTTAGTTTTTTTTAATAATATATTATATTAAGAAATTTCTAAGGATACTAGTAATTGTATAATTATTTTATCTAATGAACTAGCTTGGTTTGGTTGTCCAAGGGCACCTTTCCATGATTAATAAATTCAAGTAAGAAATGACTATTCCATGGGACTTATGCTTAGCACCGAGTGGATATTGAAGATAAGATGGAAGCTCTCCCGTTAGTAGATGCCGGGTTTCTAGAAGCAATCTCATGAGATGGAAGCTCTCCCATTAGTAGAGGCCGGATTTCTAGTAGTAATATTCTTATCCCATAACTATTTGCCACCATAGGATATTGTCTTAGATAGACATTAGCTAGTGGATCCACAATAGCTAGAAGTTCATGGTCCTACCTTGGCAAGTAGGACAACTCTTTTTGGTGTGGGGTAGACACCAGATTCCATGTTAATAACTCACATGGTCTTACATGTCGGTTAAGGCTAATTCCCCACAAGTAATAATGAACTAAGGTTACTTCAAGAAGTATCGCATATGAATTCAAAGGTTTTAAAGATGAAGTTAGCTTGCATTGACCATGATTTTATGACTTACATTTTATAACTCTTTCATATCATGTTTTATCCTGGTCAATTGCATATCATGAAATCCAATGTCCCTTTTTAGCATAATTTAAATGTTTTATGCATGTCTGTCATACTTGGTACATTGTTTTGTACTAGCGCATACTCTTCCCTACATTTCCTCATATGTAGGGTCCGATAGTCAGGGTACTCAGTTTCATGGTTAGAGGTTGGCTTGATATATTCCTAGATTTGGTGAGTCCTCATGCTTCAAGGATGGAATTTATTGCTTAGTTCCATTTCTTGTATTTTTATTTTGAACATGATGTTTGGGATATGCCCAATTTCATTCTATTGTATTAAATGGCTATAATGAGACAAGTGTATTAGACTTCCGCTTTGCTTTTTAAAAATGTTTTGGACTTGGATTATTGTTTTACTCTTATCGTTCTATTTCTTATGTTATGAGAGTTAAGTGGCTTGGATGGAGTCCTTCGGGGTTCTATACACCATGTTACATCTAGGGGATACCCCTGGGTGGTGACAAACTTGGTAATCAAAGCACAAGGTTTAGAATGGTCCTAGGATGTCTCATAAGCCATGTCTAGTAGAGTCTTGTTCATGAGTGTGAAGCGCACCACATTTATGAATGAGAGGCTACAAGATGATTAGGAAACTCCACTTCGTTCATTAATCTTAAGTCGTGCGATAGAGTTTAACTTTATAAGGTCTTTCTCTCCTAATCCTTATCTTATGTTCTTCAAGATATGGCTTCACGAAGAGCTTATACAAGAAGAAATGCGAGGGAGAATGCCGAACAAGAAGCTCCTCCCCAAGCTCCTCAAGTTCCAGTCGATCCTTTGGCTGAACAAGTTTCTAATACGGAGTTTCGAGCTTCTTTTTAAGTATTGGTTCAAGCCATGATGGCCCAAGACAATAGGGAGGTAGTGGTTCCCGTGAACCCAATTGTGCGTACGGCGGCTTCAAGAGTAAGGGACGTGACAAGGATGAATCCTCCAGAGTTTCATAGATCCAAAGTTGAGGAAGATCTTCAAGATTTTATTAATGAGGTCTATAAGGTGTTGATTATCATGGGAGTTATGCCGATTGAAATGGTGGAGTTGGCTGCTTATTAACTTAAGGGTGTGGCTCAAATATGGTATAACCAATGGAAATAAGGGATACTAGAAGATGCGGGTCCTCTTGATTGGGATTAGTTTAAGGTCACTTTTCTTGATAGGTTCTTTCCTTTTAAGATGAGGGTAGCCAAGGTTCTTGAGTTCATTAATCTTCGACCAGGAAGTATGAGTGTGAGGGAATATGCTATAAAGTTCACTCAATTGTCTAAGTATGTTCCACCAATGGTTGCCGTTTCAAGGGCTAAGATGAGTAAGTTTGTTTCCGGTGTGTCCAAAATGGTGGTTAAAGAGTACCAAACCGCTGTGATCATTAATGACATAGACATATCTCGTCTCATGGTACATTCTCAACAGATTGAGGAGGATAAAATCAAGGAAAAGTCTAGTGAGGCAAAAAGGTCTAAGATCGGTGATGGAAATTTCACTAATGCAAGGTCCGATGGACAAGGTCGTCTTATATTCCGACAAAGGTTTTCCGGTCAAGGTTCCTCCATTGCTCCTCCTAAGTTCAACCAATATAGGGTGTTTAACCCTAAACTTCAAGGAGGTAACTGTAGTGGATATTTATTACCTAGGTCTAATTGCACTAAGTGTGGAAAGAAGCACGAGGGTAAGTGCCTAGCCGACACAGATGGTTGCTTTGATTGTGGTAAGAGTGGTCACATTATGAGGGATAACCTATGCTTATGAATAAAGGAAGAGAGGGCAAGCAAGCTACTACTAGTGGTGCGGGTCCCAATTCTCACAAGCAAAATCATGCTTATACACTTCAGACTCGAGGTGAACAAGAAAGTTCTCTCGATGTGGTTACCGGTATGTTGAAAGTTTTCCAGCTTGATGTTTATGATTTACTAGATCCTAGTGCTACCTTGTCTTTTGTAACTCTATATGTGTGTATGAGGTTTGGTGCTCTTCCTAATGTGTTGCTAGAACCTTTTCTGTCTCTACTCCTGTTGGTGATTCTATTATGGCTAAGAGGGTCTATAGAAAGTGCCCTGTTTCCTTGTCCCATAGAGGTACTCTTGTTTACTTGGTAGAGCTTGATATGTTAGATTTTGATGTCATCTTGAGCATGGACTGGTTCGTGTAGTCAAGTTTCAGTTCCCAAATGAGCCTATCCTAGAGTGAAAGGGGGGAAATTCTATGCCTAAGGGTCAGTTTTTCTCTTATCTTAAATCTAGAAAAATGATTTCAAAGGGCTTCTTTTACCATCTAGTTAGGGTGAGGGATGTAGATTTTGAAACCCCTTTTCTCGTGTCGGTCTCCATTGTTAATGAATTTACAAAAGTGTTCTTAAATGATTTACTCGGTATTCCTCCTGAGTAGGAAATAGACTTCAGTATTGATCTTCTCTCAGATACGCAACCTATCTCTATTCCTCATTATCGTATGGCTCCGGTAGGACTTAATGAGTTGAAAGAATAGTTGAAAGACTTGTTGGATAAGAGTTTCATCCGACCGAGTATCTCTCCATGTGGTTCTCCTATTTTGTTTGTGAGAAAGAAGAATGGTTCGCTTCGTATATGTATCGATTATCGATAGTTGGACAAGGTTACCATTAAGAATAAATATCCTCTCCCAAGGATAAATGATTTGTTTGATTAACTTCAAGGGGCAAGTTATTTATCTAAGATGGATCTTCGATTGGGTTATCACCAACTGAGGGTGAAAGATGATGACATTCTGAAGATGACTTTTCAAACTCAGTATGGTAATTATGAGTTTTTGATAATGTTGTTTGGATTGACTGATTCTCCGGTGGCGTTTATGGATTTTATTAATAGAGTGTTTAGACAATACCTTGACATGTTTGTGATTGTGTTCATTGATGATATTTTGATCTACTCAAGGAGTGAGGATGATCACATTGATATTTTCAGGATTGTGTTGCAAACTCTTAAAGACCAACAACTCTTTGTAAAGTTTAGCAAATGCAATTTTTTGTTAAGGTCCATAGCTTTCCTTGGTCATATTGTTTCGAGTAAGGATATTGATGTAGATCTCAAGAAGATGAATGCGGTCAAGAGTTGGCCTAGACCTCTAACTCCTTCGGATATTAAAAGTTTCTTGGGTTTGGATGGTTACTATAGAAGGTTTGTTGAGGAATTCTCTTTAATTGCCTCTCCTTTGAATGTTGTGTCTCAAAATAAGGATAAGTTCATATGGTTCGAAGCGTGTGAAATAAGTTTTCCGAAGTTGAATGATAAACTTAATTCCGCTTCGGTGTTGACCTTACCGGAAGGGACGGATGGTTTTGTGGTTTATTGTGATGCCTCGAGAATTGGATTAGATTGTGTGCTTATGCAAAATGGGAAATTTAGTGCCTATGCCTCAAGGAAACTTAAAATCCATGAGAAGAATTATCCTACTAACGACCTTGAGTTAGCGGCGGTCATTTTTTGCCTTAAAGATTAGGATGCACTATTTGTATGGAGTACATGTAGATGTGTTTACTGACAAGAAGAGTTTGCAATATGTGCTTAATAAAAAAGATTTGAATCTTCACCAAAGAAGGTGGCTTGAGTTATTGAAAGATTATGACATGAGTGTTCTTTACCACTCTGCTAAAGCCAATGTGGTAGTGGAATCTGTTATTCGGTTATCTATGGGTAGTGTGGCTCATACTGAAGAAGAAAAGAAAGAGTTGGTTGGAGATGTTCATAGATTAACTCATTTAGGTGTTCAACTAGTGAACTCCACCAAGGGTGGTGTTATAGTTCACAATGGTACTTTGTGGCGGATGTAAAAGCTAAGAAAGATCTTGGTCCAATTTTGGTAGAATTGAAAGAAGTAGTACTTAATAAATCTGTTGAGGCTTTCTCCCAGTGAGGGGATGGTGTACTTAGATACTAAGGTTGTTTGTGTGTTCCAAAGGTGAGTGACTTGAGGGAGTATATTTACCATTGCTACTAACGCACAAAGTATTTTTTGGTTCAAACTAGAAAAAAAAGTTATGGTGATTCTATATGATGATTCTATTTAGCAAGATCTTCCTTGACAATGAAACTTAGTGTAGAAAAACTCTCCTAGGAAATGAGACTTAGTATAGCAGGACCCTTCTGGAAAATGAGACTTAGTATAGCAGGACCCTTCTGGAAAATGAGACTTAGTATTGCTCCTTGACATTGAGACTTAGTATAGCAGGACCCTTTTGGACAATGGGACTCAGTGTAGCAGGACCTTCCTGGACAGTGTGTCTTAGTATAGCGGGACCCTCCTTGACAATGGGACTTAATGTAGCAGAGCCCTCCTAGACAATGAGACTCAGTGTAGTAGGACCCTCCAGGACAATGAGACTTAGTATAGCAGGACCCTTTTGGACAATGTGAGTTAGTATAGCAGGAACCTCCTGGACAATGGGACTTTATGTAGGAGGACCCTCTTGGACAATACGAGTTAATATAATAGGACCCTATTGTACAATGAGGCATGGTATAGCAGGATCCGCCTGGAAAATGGGGATTAATATAGCCAGGCTCTCTTAGAAAATGAGAATTAGTACATCAGGACCCTCATAGACAATGAGACTTAGTGTGGCAGCACACTGTTGAACAATGTGACTTCGTATAGTAGGACCCTCTTGGATAATAAGACCATGAGACGACTTACATATGGTATGTAATACCCCAAAATACCCTACACATGCCACTTAACATACATAATGCATAAGGAATGACGAAAAAAGAGAGGATAGGAAAAACCATCTCACATTATAAAGAAATTTTTTTAACAGAAAAGCGGAATCATAACTATGTCTTGACAAGCGACTATAAACAAAGTAAGAGTGGTTGGAATGTAACACACACATCACGTATCAGGTCTCAAAGAAAATAAAGAAAGCAATAAAATGGTTTTCATGATATTGACCTCGGAGTATGAAGACTAATCAATCCAAATCAATGGAGGAATAGTTTGCGCTACCCATAAGTAGAAGGAAATACGTCAGACCCAATATTATAAAATAGTATAAGCAAAAGTATGCATTAGTAAATGGAATGTTCTAAGTATGGTAAAATTCATAAAAAGACATAAACATGATCATATGAGGATTTAAACATGATATGCATGAACAAGCTAAAACATAGTAAAAACCTTTGAAGAATCATAAGTCATAAACAAGGTCAAAGAATTTTTCAAACATAATGAAAGGTTTCATAAAACATATGAAGATGACATAATTTATTTTGTGGGATATTTACCATCAATTGACTATAAGATCATGCGAGATATAATATGGAATCTGATGTAACCCTTACATTAAAAAGGGGATTATATTGGCCAAGGTAGTCTTCGTAACTTTGTTTCGTATGCTATTAGTGGATCCACTAGCTAGGTAATTTAAGACAATACTAAAGGAGAACGTAATTTGGAACAAATAAATATCTTCAAGAGATTCGACCTTCGCTAACGGGAGAGCCTCCATCTTAAAGTCCTCTAGGTCTTAAGTAAATAAAACTCATGAAGATTGCATAAACCCTAATAAATTAGGAGAAATATAATTTGACAGTTGAGATTCCTTCTAGACCCAATGGATGAATTGAAATCCATTGATGAGTTGTAAGATACTTCTATAATCAATGCCTAGCAAACAAGAGAAAAGGAGAGAGTTGAAGCTTGGAATCCTAACTTTCTTCCTTGAACTTGAGAGAGAATTAGAGATGATGAACTTATATGGGAATTGGGGATTTGAGAGAATGAGAGTATTTTAGGAGTTTAAATGTAGTTATAGGTCTTAGAATTAGGGTGAAAAAAATATAGTATGTAAATTAAATGCATAGGAAAAGACTCAAGTACCCTTAAGAATAACTATTAGAGAAAACTATGGTTGGGGTCTATGGTCTGTATGGGAAGACTACCATCCTTCATGTCAAACTATAGATCAACAACTAGAGCTTGAAAATCTAATCAAATCCTACGAGTCCCCCTATGATTCATCATCCCGTCTACAAATCGTATCTCTAAACCTTAGTCCTCATGTTACCCAAAAATCCCAAAAGTCCAAAAATCATTTCACGATTAAATTCTATGACCCGTAGAGAATTTTACGAACTCAGTATGGTCATTATGAGTTTTTGGTAATGTCATTTGTGTTGGCTTATACTCCGGCGACATTTGTGGATTTAATGAATAGAGTGTTTAGACAATACCTTGACATGTTTGTGAATGTGTTCATTGATGATATTTTGATCTTCTCAAGGAGTGAGGATGAACATATTGATATTTTAATGATTGTGTTTCAAATTCTTAAACACCAACAACTCTTTGCAAAGTTTAGCAAATGAAAATTTTGGTTAAGGTCAATAGCTTTCCTTGGTCATATTTTTTTGAGTAAGTGTATTCATGTAGATCCTAAGAAGATGAATGCGTTCAAGAGTTGGCCTAGAGTTCTAACTCCTTCAGCTATTAGAAGTTTGTTCACTTTGGACGATTACTATAGAAGGTTTGTTGAGGGATTCTCTTCAATTGCCTCTCCTTTGACGGCTTTGACTCAAAATAAGGCTAAGTTCATATGGTCCGAAGCATTTGAAATGAGTTTTCGTGAGTTGAATGATAGATTTACTTCCGCTCCGTTGTTGACCTTACTGAGGGACATATGGTTTTGTGGTTTATTGTGATGCCTCGAGAATTGGATTAGGTTGTGTGCTTATGAAAAATGGGAAAGTTATTGCCTATGCCTCAAGGCAGCTTAAAATCCATGAGAAGAATTATCCTACACACGACCCGGAGTTAGCATCGGTCATTTTTGCTTTAAAAGATTTGGAGGCACTATTTGTATGTAGTACATGTAGATGAGCTTACCGACCACAAAAGTTTGCAATATGTGTTTAATAAAAAAGATTTGAATCGTCACAAAAGAAGGTGGCTTGTTTTATTGAAATATTATGACATGAGTGTTCTTTATCAACTCGGTGAAGCCAATGTGGTAGCGGATGCTCTTAGTCGGTTATCTATGGGTAGTATGGCTTATATTGAAGAAGAAAAGAAAGAGTTGGTTGGACATGGTCATAGATTGACTCGATTAGGTGGTCAACTAGTGCACCCCACCAAGGGTGGTGTTACGGTTCATAATGGTACAAAATCGTCTTTAGTGGTGGATGTAAAAGCTAAGAAAGGTGTTGATCCAAATTTGGTAGAATTGAAAGAAGCATTGGTTAATAAATATGTTGAGGCTTTCTCCCAAGGAGGGGATGGTGTACTTAGATACCAAGGTCATTATGTGTTCCAAAGGTGGATGACTTGAGGAGCGTATTTACCATTGCTAGTAATGCACAAAGCATTTTCTGGTTCAAACTAGAAAAAAAGAGTTGTGGTGATTCTATATGATTTTTCTATTTAGCAAGATCTTCCTTGACAATGATACTTAGTGTAGAAAAACTCTCTTGAGCAATGAGACTTAGTATAGCATGATCCTCTAGGACAATGGGACTTAGTGTAGCAGGACTCTTCTAGACAATGGGAATTAGTGTAGTAGGACTCTCCTAGACAATGAGACTTAGTATAGCTCCTGGACATTGAGACTTAGTATAGTAGAACCCTTTTGGACAATGAGACTTAGTGTAGCAGGACCTTCCTGGACAATGTGACTTAGTATAGCGGGGCCCTATCTTGACAATGAGACTTAACGTAGCAGAACCCTTCTGGACAATAAGACTCGGGGTAGTAGGACCCTTCAGGACAATGATACTTAGTATAGCAGGACCCTTTTGGACAATCGGTGTTAGTATAGCCGGACCCTCCTGGACAATGGGACTTTGTGTAGTAGGACCCTCTTGGATAATGAAAGTTAATAGAACCTCTTGTACAATGAGACTTAGGATATCAGGATCCACCTGGACAATGGGGCTTAGTATAGCCGAACTCTCTTAGATAATGAGAATTAGAATAACAGGACCCTCATGGACAATGAGACTTAGTGTGGCAGCACACTGTTGGATAATGGGACTTCGTATAGTAGGACCCTCTTGGATAATGAGACACTGAGAGGACCTACATATGGTATGTAATATACTGAGACACCCTACACATGCCACTTAACATACATAGTACATAAGGAATGACAAAAAAAAGCGGATAGGAAAAACCTACTTACATCATAAAGGAATGTTTTGAACAAAAAAGTGAAATCATAACTATGTCTTGACAAGCCACAATAAACAAAGTAAGAGTGATTGGAATGTAACACATACATCACGTATCAGGTTTCAAAGAAAATAAGGAAAGCAATAAAATGGTTTTCATGTTATTGGCCTCGGAGTATAAAGACTAATCAATCCAAAGCAATGGAGGAATAGTCTGAACTACCCACAAGTAGAAGGAAATAAGTCAGATCCAATATTATAAAACAATTTAATCAAAAGTATGCATTGGTAAATGGAATGTCCTAACTATGGGGAAATTCATAAAAAGACATAAACATGATCATATGAGGATTTAAACATGATATGCATGAACAAGCTAAAACATAGTAAAAACCTTTGAAGAATCATAAGTCATAAACAAGGTCAAAGCATTTTTCTAACATAATGAAAGGTTTAATAAAACATTTGAAGGTAACACAATTATTTTGTGGGATATTTGGCATTAACTGACACTAAGACCATGCAAGCTATAATATGGAATTTGATGTAACCCTCACATTAAAAAGGGGATTCTACTAGCCAAGGTAGTCTCTGTAACTTCCATTCATATGCTTTTTATGGATCCTCTAGCTAGGTCATTTAATACAATACTAAAGGAGAACATAATTTGGAACAAATAAATTTCTTCAAGAGACCCGGAGTTCGCTAATGGGACAACCTCCATCTCAAAGTCCTCTGGGTGTTAAGTAAATAAGACTCATGAAGATTGCATAAACCCTAATCAAATTAGGTGAAATTGAATTTTACACTTGAGATTCCTTTGGGACCCAATGGATGAATTGAAATCCATTGATGAGTTGTAAAATACTTCTATAATCAATGCCTAGTAAACAAGAGAGAAGGGGATACTTGAAACTTGGAATCCTAACTTTCTTCCTTGAGGTTGAGAGAGACTTAGGGAGGATAAACTTTAATGGAAATTGGGGATTTGAGAGAATGAGAGTGTATTAGGTAGTTTTAGGAGTTTAAATGTAGTTATAGGTCTTACAATTAGGGTGAAAAAAATATAGTATATGCATTAAATGCATAGGAAAAAACTGAAGTACCCTTAAGAATAACTATTAGAGAAAACTATGGTTGGGGTCTATGGTCCGTATGGGTAGACTACGGTCCTTCCTGTCAAACTGTAGATCAACAACTAGAGCTTGAAAATCTAATCAAATCCTACGAGTCCCCCTACGATTCGTCGTCTAGTCTACCATTTGTATCCCTAACCCTTAGTCCTCATGTTACCCAAAAATCCCGAAAGTCCGAAAACCATTTCACGGTTAAATCTATGACCCGTAGAGAGTATCACAACTCATAGGTCCTACCCATAGATCACAAATCCATCCAATTCACTAAGTGTAGAACCTTTCTATGGATGCCATCTACGACTTGTCATCCATTCTATGAACCGTCCTGTCAATACGTAGGTCATATATCAGATACTTGTCAATTTCAAAATTTCATATCCAATGTCTATGAGACACTCGCTAGGATTTGAAGAAATACATACGACCCGAACGTCAATCCGTAGCATGAAATTCTTGCAATATTTTTCTGAACTTTCCAATCGAAACTCCACTGAGACTTTTGAGGTGTTACAATATCTCTCCCTTGGGCACGTTTGTCCTTGAATAGGACACAAAATAGCATGAATAGAGTAGGAGAGAAACTAACAACCTCATGAATGCAAGTATCATCATAATGCATATAAACAAGGAGAAATCACTCCAAGCTTAATCATAGAATAACATTCATGTTTTTCATGAACATGCCTTCATATGAATACATGAAAATGACTAAGACACATGAATCTGGAATAATAAATCACGAGGAACTAATACCTCAAGCTAGAATAAGAGCGTAGGGAAAGATATGAGGATACTTGAACATGCCTGCATCCTGAACTAATTGATTTCTCCAAAGCATATTCACAGAAGCAACCTCTTTATTTCTCAACTTTCAAACTTGACACTCTAAAATCTCAAGCGAAACCTCTTCATACGAAAGACATTCTCTAACTTCCAAGCTTTCTAAAGGCACAATGGGCGTCTGATCTCCAACACACTTCTTCAATAAAGAGACATGGAATATTAGATGTCCCTATGCTAAATAATTAGGTAACTACCATTCATAAGTAGCTTTCCTAATACGTCTCAACATCTGATTTGGGACAACATATCAGAGACTAAGCTTCCCTTTCTTTCCAAACCTCATCACACCCTTCATAGGTGAGATTTTCAAATAAACCCAATTTATCAATATCAAATTCAATATCTCTTCTTCTAATAATTGTATATAACTTTTGTCGACTTTTAGTCGTTATTAGCTTTTCACAAATAAGTCCAACATTTTCCATAGCCTCATGCACTAACTCAGACCTTATCAAAGTGACATCACCAACTTCAAAGAAACAAATAAGAGAGCTACACCTCCTAACATAGAGAGATTTAACTGCAGCCATTTTTATATTTTAGTGATAACTATTATTATACGCAATCTCGATTCAAGGAAAATGGTTGAAATGACCCAAAAAGTTCTTAAAAATGTGCTTTGGAAGTTACCGGAAACTTGTTTAGCTGTATATAAAAACATCTGTTTCGTTTTTCGAAAATCCGACTTCATATTCTTATTTAGGGGGTCAAATTGAGTGGGAAATGGGTCTAACCCAAATTTTAGAGCAACCGTATCAAAATCCGAAATTTCCAAGTGAAGCCTTTTTCGAGGGTCTACTTTGGAGGGTCATATCTCCTAGCACACAAATTATTGGGTGGCCAATAACATATCCATGGAAAGCCCTTTGAGTTAGCTACCTAACACACTTCGTTTCACCTCATTCGGAGTTCGGACGAAGAAGTTATGCCCATTTTCGTAAAATCT
>JAJOOS010022448.1:0-20303 GCA_029582725.1 Solanum chiquidenum | reverse complement strand
ATGTCTAGCTAAAACCTCAATTCTTGGGGTGTGATTATGTGATTATGGGGAGATTTAGTTTATGGGTATTGCTAATTATTAGTTTAAGTGTTGTTTAGAAGTGATTTCAATCATTAATTGTGGTTCAATTTAAGAATTGTAGTTGCAAATGCAGTTCTACCTTTGTGTTTTTAGCTTGTTCGAGAGAGAGGTTTCAAAACCAAGATTATTGATTGATGGTCTGTGGGTATTGGGTTGTTATGGGTTCAGCTCGAGAGAGTGAATCCTAAATCCTTTTCCACACATTCAGCTCAAGAGAGTGAATGGACTAAGGTATAGGTTGTTCTTATTTTGCATGCTTGTCGATGTTCGAGAGAAATCGACTTGATTCGGGGTAAATTGTTCGAGAGAAAGTTTACCTCCTCTATAGTCTAGCTAAATCACTAATTTACAGTTATTTTGTAATAGTTGAAATTACCCAATTGTCTACATTTGCCTATAATCGAATCACATCCCAAGAACTCGTCTCATTATTGTTATTTTCGTATTGTTTTGATGCTGCTGTAGTTGATAACTAAAACCAAAAACCCCATTATTTGACATTCATTTCACCTCCTGATTTGAATCATGTTTTTATTCGTTAATGTCTATTTCTATGGCTGATTTGAGAATATTCACACTTGACTCTTGAATCTTAAACACGTACCACTCTTTGTGGGATTCGACCCGAACTCATTTAGTTTGGTTATATACTGACTAACGATCGTTGACGCTTAGAACTAGATTAAGTGGCGTTGATAACGTTATTCAATCAAAATGGCGCCGCTGCTGGGGAGTGATGTTGGTTAAGATTCTTTAGTTAAGTTGAATTTTGTTCTTGTTAGTTATAGTTGAATTTACTTACTTTCAGTTTTGGTTTGTTTGTTGCTATTTTGAACAGAAGAAATGAGTGTGAACGGAAACAATGGTAGCCAAGTTGACCACCAAGATTACATCGGCAACCTCAACGATGTCAATGAGCCTAATGTCAATGACCCTCATCTAATTGGTGGAATTGGTACCATTCGCTTGCCTCCGGCTAAAGGGAACGTTGTGTTCCACATTACAAGTACCATGCTGCAACTCTTGCAATTGAAAGGGTTGTTTGGTGGATTGGCTTATGAGGATCCCCATGAGCACATAAGAAATTTTGTTGATGTTTGCGGGCCGTTCTCCTTTAAGAACATATCCCAAGAGTTGGTCCGGTTGAGGTTGTTCCATTCTCTTTAATGGGAGAAGCATGTAAATGGTTGGCTGAATTACCAAGAGAATCAATCACTTCGTGGGAAGAACTTGTCACCATATTTGAAGTGTGATTTTCCCTCATTCGAAGATGGTGACACTTCGGGACAACATCCAAAGCTTCAAGCATTTGGAGGGTGAGCCAATTCATGAGACTTGACTACGATTCAAGAAGTTGGTACTGCAATGCCCAACTCATGGTTTGCTGGACAACGTTTTGTTGCAGTATTTTTACTGAAGCCTTGACTTGGTGAACAAGGGTGTAGCGACCAACTTTCTCCAGTAGATTTGATGCAACAACCTTACATTATAGCAACCCAACTTTTGGATTGTATGACAACAATTAATCGAGCTTGGTACACCCGCGAAGATCAAGTCTCCCCTCTTACGTTTAAATTGACCAAGGAGTAGCTTGAGAAAGACCAAGAGAGGGACCAGAATATGGAAAAGATCATGACACAACTTGACATTTTGTCTAAAAATATCATGGGAGCTGGAGCTAGAAGTGTCAATGTTGTGGGTGTTGTGGTTGTTGGGTGTGTAAACCCCGATGAGGCCAAGTTTGAAGCTTTGTACAACTAAGAGGTGAATTTCCTAGCCAACCAAGGAGGTGGTTATAGTAAAAACTACCTCAGGCAGGGTGGTAACCAAGGTTGGAACAAAGATGAAGGTTGGAAGGATCGTGATAGACATTGGATGGATCATAACCCCATTTGGAAAGAGAGAGACGGGGAGAAGGATAGATCTGTTCCTCCCCACGAGAGCCCAAAGCCTAAGGATTCTGAGGGTGGCCGGTCTGAGGATATACAGTCTCGTATTCTCTAAAAGTTTGAGGGGTCGGACAAGATTTTGAAAGAGATGAAGGAAGATGTGTCGACCTTTAGCCAGACGGTTACCTCTCATTTTGTCTCTATCAAACAGTTGGAGACCCAGATAGGTCATATTTTGTCTCATTTAAACTCGAGACAACAAGGGGGTTGCATAGTGACACTATGGCCAACCCAAAGAATGAAGTTTGAGTGAGGACTTGCATCGTGCCACCACGTTAACTAAAG
Source organism: Solanum chiquidenum (assembly GCA_029582725.1). Lineage (NCBI taxonomy): Eukaryota > Viridiplantae > Streptophyta > Magnoliopsida > Solanales > Solanaceae > Solanum > Solanum chiquidenum. The sequence continues at coordinate 17,988 of JAJOOS010022448.1, read as the reverse complement.
CGCTGCTTGAGAGGCAACCCAAGTTTTATTTTATTTCTTTTTAATTTCGAAATAATGGTGTATTGATTGTGCGGGTTAAAGTGTGGAATGTGTTCGAAAAGTGTAGATTGGTGAGTAAAAAGTCCAGTCGGTGACTCGCCACTCCGGTCGGTGACTCGCCAATCTGATCGGCGAGCCCGACTTGATCCGCCATTGGACTCAAGAAATTTTATGGTTGGAATCTGTAAACTCAGCGAGCCCAGGAACAAATTGGCGTGTCGTCGAACAGGTCGGCGATCATGACTTTGTCTACCGTTTGAACCCCAATATTAACTAGAGATCCTGTAAAACTCGGTGAGGTAACTACCCACTCGGTGTGTCACCGAGAAAAACTAATGTCACCGAATGGGAGAGAACTGGACGGTTTTAATGGCCAAAGGTTTAAAGTTTCAAACTTTTTCACATTCCTTCACTTTTTAACTTCCCAAAATCAATCCAGCACTATAATTTCCCATATATTTGTGTTTTTACTACTTTTGGTCGTCGACTGTGTGTTCGGAGTTGGATATCTTTGCCGCCTAGCATTTCAACTTATTTAATCGGCATTAAAAGTTGGTTTTCCAATCCCCAAACTTGTAATTGGTAATTTTTACTCATTTGAAATTGTTCTTGTCTTAGTGATATGTGTTGGGCCTCTCTAATTCATAATTTTATACTTGTGCGCCTATTTTAATTTGAATATCATGCCTATATTGCCTAATATTTTATTTCCCAAAATTTTGTTCTTAAAATTGATCAATCTTGTTGGGTTGAGTTTTGTTCTTATTGGGCCTAGTCGAGTGAAGTCTAAGTAACCCACATTTGTGCCAAATGATGTGTTTTGCCCAATGATGGAGCGGTTGACGTCATTCTTAAGGGCTTAAGTCGTCAAATGACCAAATTTGGCCAAACCGGGAGAACTCTGAGTATCCTGAGTGGATGGGTATAATGGGTCTTAGTGTAATTATAATTGTGTATGTTTTGATTTTGTTTTCAGGGGCTGCGGGATTGAATTTGGAAGATGGTGTTGGAAGTAGGCACGCTGGGCAGTTTGGCGAGTTGGGTCGAGTTCGCCGAACCACTTGGCGGTTCGCCGAATCCCCCTGTATCGTCTTTACTTTCAAGAAATTATTAAGTTTGGGTACTGTAACTTTTGGCGAGAATCCTGAGTTCGTCGAGTGCAATCGACAACTCGCTGAATGTCTTTCTTTATCGCCCTTTCTGCACCTCTAACCCCTAAAATATACTGTAACTTTCAGCGGCTTGTCCATGCTCGCCAAATGCTTTCGGTGATTTTGCTGAAGGGCCTCTCCCATCGCCAACATGCTAATTTTGCTGGAATATTTTTAGCCAATCCTTTCGGCGAGCCCGATCTAGCTCACCAAAGTGATTTGGCGAGTCTGTCTGCAACTACTTTTCTTTAAAAAAAAATTGAAATAAATCTAACTCTTTTTGATGTTTTTGCAGGGATGGCTAGAACCATCCTCGACATACCGCTCCGTAAAAGAGCACGGGGTGTAGTGCTAAATGAAGGGGGAGCAAATCCTCCTAAAAAGAGAAGGAATGAGCCTCCAAAGGGAGGAAAAGGCAGGGGCAAGAGGCCCATATCTGATGTTCTAGAGCACAACTCCGGTAGCGAAGGAGAGTCCTTTGACTCCCAAGCTGCATTATTTGAGTCGGAGGATGACTAGCCACTACAGTCCCAGTGGGAGGAGGTTCGTGCTAGTTTTTGCCCAGTAGCCACTCCTCCTATAGCTGATACAGTGCCATCTCCGACACCACCGGTGGCCCCAGTGCCACCAGTACAAATTCCTCCTCCTAGGCTACTCAACAGATTAAAAAATGATGGGTTACAGACCATTCTTGAGAAGAAGATACTTTCCATAGAGTGCCTAGATGGAAAATACTCCAGGGTGAGGGAGACACTACAGTATCATTGCTCTAAGTAGTTTACCAGGCCCCGAGGCCCCTATATTACTACAAGAGTTTTACTCGACATATAGTGACCTGGTTCCTAAAGGCAAGAAGAAAGCTAGTACATTGAGCCATGTGGGGTCCATCATGGTACGGGGGACAATAGTGCAGTGTAGCCGTGATAACATCAACGTGGTATTTGATAGAGGGTCAGACTTTTACTACCCCAGCTTGGCTACCACTACGACACCTTTAGATGAGCTTAAGGGCTGGCTAGCTCCCCTCATCTCTGACACCACCCCGAGGTGGATTAAGGCAGGAGTCCCCATCAAGAAGAAGGACTTGAGTGTAGCTGCACAATATTGGTTTGGCTTCATCAACATCTCCATTATGTCGTCCCAGAATGAGTCCGTCCTCCGCTATCCTAAGGCAACCTGCCTCTGGTCGATCATATCTAAGATGAGCATTGACTTGGGACTTACTATTGAGCAGGAGATGGCCATTAGGGCCAAACTATGCTAGACATCCCTGCCTTTCCCGGTTTTGATCACAGAGTTGTTCTGGCGTGCTTGAGTTCCTTGTGATACGACGTGAGCTTTTGAGGTAACTCCCACATCCTCCACAGATATCCGGTATATAGAGGTCGAGTACACTCAGAAGGAGGCTGACAAGAGGATAGCAGTCCCGGTTGATGCATCCCAGAGGTGGATATTGACTTTATACATGCAGAGGCACCGTTTCCTACTCCGTCCTCTGAGGCTTCAGGTACTTCCACTTCCTCCCAGAATCCTGGTCATTCTAATGCTTCCCAGCTGACCAAGATCATTCAGGCCATGCTCCTAAAGATGGGACACTTAGCCCATTCTACGGATGTGAGGGCTACTCGATTGGAGGATGCAGTGACATGGATGATTAAGAGTGCTATCCCACCTATACCGACTCCCCTACGAGCATCTATGGACACCCTTACAATGAGAGTTAAGGCTTGTGAGAGTAGACAGGGGAGACTTTAGAGGTCACGACTTTGGAAGCCGAGGTTGCACATTTGAGGAAGGATATGGACTACTTGAAGTTCACAGACTTCCTTCACTATTAGAGGCAGCAGATGATGTGGATGCCACGATGACTTCTTAGATTCCTCTGTCCACTACTGGAGATGTTCATCAGGAAGATATAACAGCTGATGAGTTGGAGGCAGAGACCGATGAGGAGTAGATTGAGGTACGGGAGGAGAGCATATATGGAGACTTTCCAGATCTGGAGGAGACGATTGTACAGTCGGTGATCCTGACTTCGCTGACAGAGACGTCTATGGAAGGCCCTAGTGGAGTCGGTACTGTTTGATGTGACTCCGAGCACTGATGCCCAAATTCAGAGTGTTGCACCAGGCACTAATTCCCCGACAGATGGAGAGACTGTGTAGACAGGATCCCTCTTTACCTCCCTCTCTGTCATTTTTATTAATTTTTAGTTTTTGTATTGTATTTGAGGAAAAATACTTTTTTTTGTAGTGGGGTGAGATATCTCCATACCTACTTCTTATGATTGTGACTTTTGTGTAGATAATGGATTTTGTGCTATATATTGTGTTTTGGCACTGTGTTGTGGATATTTGAGGTTATGGCTCCTTGTTTTAATTGAAAATGATTTTTGGACCCTTCTAAAAAATTGCCACACTTTTTTATTGTGTTTGAATATGGATGTTCTTTTGTAAATTTGAGTATCGATTATTATCAGTACCGATGACTTTAATGGTGCTCTCAATCGAACAAACATGAATGTGCGGCTAGGATGAGGCCAAATAAAGTTACATAGATAATATGTGAACTTTTTACATCTCATTGTGACTAGCCGGTTATCGAATTGAGTCTCTTGTGATGAACATTGCACACTAGCAAAAGTGTGCAGTCTTGTTTGACATTGGCGTCAATGTCTTGTGTGATAAGCTTACCGTGAACCATGTGTGATGACACCTAGAATTTTCCCTGTTGGTCCGGTTTACTAAGTGATGCAAGCTCTTGAAATGGTCTTAGGCAACAATTTTAAAGAGCGAAATAATTTGACATTATACCTCTTTTGTGGCCTACATTGTGAGTGTGTGAACTTTGCTTGAGCACCCTTTGAGCCTTAGCCTTTTCTTGAACTGTGGTTTCTATGATGCAAATGAGACCTTTCTTTATCCCTTAACCCATAATCCTCATGAAGTGTGGTTTGTTTGAATAGCCAACTTAGTTCAAAAGCCTAAGTTGGGGGTGTAGTGAAAAGAGAAGGTAAATCAATAAGTGCAAAGAAGTCCCCCTCGACCCATGGTTTTGAGAAAGGTGGAATCCTTCCATACAAAAAAAAAGAGAAAAAGAAAAGCAAAATGTAAAAGAAGAATGAAAATGTTGTGGAATAAAGTTGTGAAAGTTGCAAAACAAATGCGGTGTCCGATATTCAATGGAAAGTGAATAATGGGGTGAATTGTGAACATGAATGAGAATGATGAAGAAAAGGAAAGGATGTGTTGTTCACACCACATTTCATGAGGATACTAGCAACTGAGCCTAAATGACCATACCTTTACACTCGACCCCATTACAAGCCTTGAAAAGACCTTTTTGATCTTGAGTGAGCTGAAACAAGTGTTGATTGGAAAATAAGGGCAAACCAATGGGTGGAGTCATGCATGTGTTCATCTTAGTGAGTGTGAGAGGTGTTTTTACAATTATTCCTTGCATAAGTAAGTTGAGTATTATTGTGTGCATTCATGATTGAGTCTTGTGTAGCACTATTTGAGACATCCTTTTTGAACTGCTGAACTTGAGTTTTACTTGAGGACATACAAAAGTTTAAGTTGGAGGTGTTGATGAGTCCGAAATTTCGACTCATTTAGGGCTTTATCTATTATGGTTTAGTGTCCTCAAATGCTTATTTCGTGCAAAGAACTGATGTAAAATCCTTGATTTCCTGGTATTTGGATTGAGGAACAAAGCAAGGACACTAATTGCAAAAAGGAATGAAGCGAGCTGAAAGAAGGAAGAAAAGAGAGCCTGGTGATCGCCAAGTCCATTTGGTGAGTCGCCGAGTAGCCATTTGACCACCTAAAGTTCCAGTGTGCCAAGCCCTGAAGAAGAAAATCAAATTGGCGAGAGAAAGGAGAATTCGGCAGATCACCGAGAGGTTGCACGATGCAGTGTTGGATCACCCAAAGTTACATACCTGGAGGATGTTGAAGGCCAAGGCAAGAAGGCGATGGAATGGACCAAAGGGTGGATCGCCGAGTTAATCGGCGAGCCCTACTTACTGTGCTGAATGGCTCTTCACAACATATTTTTGGCGACTATAAATATGTTTTTGAATATTTAGTTTATTATCATTATCAGTATTAGTATCTAAACATCATACTTTGAACATTTCGAATTTTGAGTAGAGAGACAAGTTTTTCCTTAGCTTTGAAGAGTTGAGGTTTTTTACATTTGAGAAATTAGAAGTGAGTCTTTGAGATTCTTCAATTTGGACCTTTGTAAATACGAAATTAATCTTACCCAGTTGATGGAAACACAATTTGGAAATGATTTTTATCTTTTTATGATGTTTAGCTAAAACCCCAATTCTTGGGGTGTGATTATGTCATTATGGGATGATTTAGTTTATGGGTATTGCTAATTGTTAGTTTAAATATTGTTCAGAAGTAATGTCATTCATTAATTGTGGTTCATTTAAGAATTGTAGTTGCCAATGCAGTTCTACCTTTGTGTTTTTGGCTTGCTTGAGAGAGAGGTTTTAAAACCAAGATTATTGATTGATGGTCTGTGGGTATTGGGTTGTCATGGCTTCATCTCGACAGAGTGAATCCTAAACCATATTCCAGACTTTCAGCTCGAGAGAGTGAATGGACTAAGACGTAGGTTGTTCTTATTTTTCATGTTTGTCGATGTTCCACAGAAATCAACTTGATTCGGGGTACATTGTTCAAGAGAAAGTTTACCTCCTCATAGTCTAGCTTATTCACTAATTTACAACTATTTTTTGTCATGCCCCGTGCCTAGACCCTGGGAGGGACAGGCACTCGAAAACCATTGCTGGCCTAAAGCGAACCCTTGGTCTGACTTACTTACTCAGCGGAAGACTTTAAGCATTAAGAAAAGTACTTAAATGCAATATAACTCAACTGTCTCAAACTAAACTCATAATGTTTTTAAAATAACATTTAACTTAGCCAAAGTGGGAGCTCAAAACTGAACATAAGTCAATAACAAAATAAAGACAAATGAACTAACTGACTGTCTATCTATGAAGCCTATAATAACTGAGATGGATGTTGGGACAAGACCCCCAACATCTTAATGAACTAAAATAATAAAGTAATGAAAAAGGTGATCCTCCGGAAGCAAGGAGGCTCACCAACAACTCTGAAGCTCAACTAGATCAATGATGCGCTGGATGTTGATCCTGGTAACTTGCATCTGCATCATAAGACGATGCAGGCCAACTGGCATCAGTACATTTAATGTACGAGTATGCTAGTTGGAATCCTAAATAATATATAGGCTTGAAAATAATCTGAAAGGAACTGAAGAACTTACTTGGCTCAACTCAACTCAACATAATTGAACTCACTTCAATATAAAGCAGTTTAAAACAAGTGCAATATAAAGAAAAGTTGTTTAAAAACATGACGCCAACTCCGTGTGTATGCAAACATACATAAAACTCTGAGATGTATGTAAAAATACAAATAATCTGATGTATATAAAAATATAAAATATTATTGTGGGAGTTTCTCTAACCGATAACCATCACTTAAGAGCTATAGTGATGACACAACACTTTACCTCACGCTGCCAAGAACCCTCCTATACCTTGCCAAGGGTATAGGACCTAACTCACTAAGTGGATCCACTAGTCTATGCTAAAAAATATTAAAGAGTTCATCTAAAAAGTATGACCCTTTTCTACCCATGATGGCTACATGGTTTATGGAGATGTGAGTTATCTGAACTCAAGATCGTCCCCATATCGGTGCTCAATACTACTCCCAAATTATGATACTAGCTCTTTATGTTTAAAAACACTATTTATTTGGTTTGAGATAATTTCTCAAAACTTAGCTTAAAAGCTCTCTTGGAAATTTCAATTTCCTTTCTTGCTCAAATGTGAAAACATTTACTCTTTAACTGAAAACTAGCTCAAAGGTCTTTTGGAAATCAAGGTTTCCTTTCTTCTTTAAATGTGAAAACATTTTACTCTTTGAGAATACATAGTCCTGATATACTATTTTTAAGACATAAACTTCAAACTTTACTCTTTACTCAACTCAAAACGTAAGTCTTTAAAAAAAGTTAAAACGTTTGTGAAAGACTTTTGAAATACTTTATGAACTTTTCTTAACTCGATTCTTGACTTCTGTTGACTTGAATCTTGACTTCTCTTGGCTTGACTCTTAACTTTCCTTGACATGAATTTATGGATTCAAATATTATAATTTGTGATAGGAAAGATCTCATGATGCTTAGGAATGATTTTAGATAGCTAAACATGAGAAAATATCGAAATACCAAAATCTGAGAGTGGGTCCGCAACGCAGAGAGACGTTTAAAATTTAGTTTCGAAAATGACTTTTGAGGTAGAACACTCTGTGATGGCTCTGCGATAGGAAACGAACTTCCCCAAATCTGGGAAGCACCTCCACGACGTGCCACCACCACCAAATTTTGACCTTCGAAATTTCTTCTTTGTTTCCCAGCCCTAATTAGCCCAAACTCGGTTCTTTTTCTCAAATTTTTTTAGATATAGATACCCAGCAAATGTACCTAAGAACCTAACTCGAAACAACTCTACCATACGATGTAACGATCTCATAAACTTCCCAATATCAGCTAAATTCAAGAACAACATCAAATCAAGAATAGATATCAAGAACATCAACTTTCAAACTCTTTTAGGACGAATCCATGCTGAAATAAATATGTTTGACACGTGGGTGAACGAACCCAACGTTATGGAAGCCTCACATACCTTGTAGGGATCACCCCCGACGAAATCCTCAAGCTATTCTTAAAGATCTTGACTATTCTTGCTCTTCTCCTCTTTTCTCCTTTTCTTTTCCTATTCTCTTAAACCCTAACTCTTTTCCAAAAGTGTAAAACTGACCAAGTTCAGTTTAGACCCTTAATTGATTCACTAAAACAAATTTAATTAATTGGATAAGGAAAACACTGAAATACTCTTCAAAAATCAGGATTGGACATTTCCTCATTTGAACAACCCAACTTCCAAAGGGCATATCTCACTCATACGAACTCGGAATCACGCAAACTCGGTGGAGTTGGAAATATCATTCCATGATCTTTCCAACCATGTCTGGAAGTACACCTAACTCATCCAGATTTTAATTCTTTCCAAAAATGATTATTTCTAATTATTAGCTTCTTCCTAGTTATTTCAAATTGCGAGATGTTACAATATCTCCCCCTTGGGAACATTTGTCCTCGAATGAGATTATTCTTACTAGGCTCAGGGTGTAGCATCAAGTTCAAACATCCAACAAGCAAATGCAAACAAACAACATGCTTACTAATAATTTAAAGAGTACTAAGAAGAGAATTAGTACCTTGGTCTGCATTTTCTCCGAACCCAAAGAGATGTGGATATCTTTTCTTCATATCCTCTCCATCTTCCCAAGTAGCTTTCTAAAAAAATTGGTTCCTCCAAAGGACTTTGTCTGATGCTACTCCCTTAGTCCTCAACTTGCGAACTTGGTGATCTAGAATCTGAACTGGAATCTGCTCATATGATAAGTTGTCCTTGATCCCAATATCTTCAATTGGTATGATCAATGAAGGGTCGCCCATGCACTTCTTCAATATGGAGATGTGAAACACCGGATGAACCACTGCTAACTCTTGTGGTAGCTCCAATTCATTACCTAGTTTACCAATCCTCTTTGAAATTCTATAAGGGCAAATATTCTGGGGATTAAGCTTCCCCTTCTTACCAAATCTCATGGCACCCTTCATGGGTGAAACTTTCAAGTATACCCAATCATCTACTTCAAACTCTAACTCCCTTCTCCTAACATTAGTGTAGGATTTCTGACGACTCAACACCATTTTCAACCACTCTTGAATCACTTTCACCTTCTCCATAGCTTGATGAACTAAGTCTGGTCCTATCAACCCAGCTTCACCAACTTCAAACCATCAAATAGGATATGTGCATCTTCTCCCACTTCCATTCCGGAAAGTCTATATTATGAGCCCTACCACCAGAACTTTGGTGCTCTACTTTAACTTGTTAGCCATTTGGACACTTAGCAACAAACTCTGCAATGCCCTTCTTCATACTATTCCACCAATAGACTTCTCTCAAGTCACGGGACATCTTTATAGAACCCGGATGTATAGAATATCCGGAGCTATGAGCTTCCTCCATGATCCTTTCTTGGAGTTCATCCACCATTGGTACACACAACCTGCCTTGATACCTTAACACACCATCTCCCCCTTGTTCAAAAGCCACCACTTTTTGCTTATGAACACTTGGTTTTAATTCAAGCAATAAATGATCTTGGTCTTGCTTATCTTTTACTTCTTACACTAATGATGATTTAGCCCCATTCATCATCACTAATCCTCCTTCTGTGGAATCCATTAATCGAAGTCCTAGTCGTGCAAGTCTATACACCTCTTTTGCTAACTCTTTCTTACCTTCCTCAAAATGGGTGGTACTCCCATAGATAACCTACTCAAGGCATCAGCAACAACATTAGCCTTACCTGGGTGATAAAGAATACCCATGTCATAATCCTTGAGTAATTCTAACCACCTCCTATGCCTGAGATTAAACTCTTTCTAACTAAACACATACTGAAGACTCTTGTAATCGGTGAACACATCCACATGAACACCATAAAGATAATGACGCCATATTTTCAAGGAAAATACTACGACATCGAACTCTAGATCACAGGTTGGGTAACTTTTCTCATGAACTTTCAACTGTTTGGAGGAATAAGCTATAGCTTTGCCATTTTGCATTAACACACAACCCAAACCAACTCTAGATGCATCACAATGCACCACAAAACCTTGCATTCCTTCTGGTAAGGTCAATACTGGGATAGTAGTTAACCTCTTTTTCAATTCCTAAAAGATTTTCTCACAAGCTTCGAACCATTGAAACTTCACTATTTTCGAAGTCAACTTGGTCAAACAGGACGAAATGGACGAGAACCCCTCTACAACCTTCTATAATAGCCAACCAAACCTAAGAAACTCCTAATATCAGTTGGAGATGTGGGTCTAGGCCAATTCTGTACCGCCTCAATTTTCTGAGTATCAACTTTAATTTCCTCTCCAGACACAATATGGCCTAAGAATGCCACACACTCAAGCAAAAACTCACATTTTGAGAACTTAGCATATAATTCCTTATCTTTCAAAGTTTGAAGAACTATTCTGAGTTGACTAGCATGATCTTCTTCATTACTTGAATAGATTAGTATGTCATCAATGAAGACGATAGCAAACATATCTAAATAAGGTTTGAACACCATATTCATAAGGTCTATGAATACTGCAGGCCATTGGTCAAACCAAAGGGCATGACCAAAAATTCATAATGACCATAACGGGTTCTGAAAGCTGTCTTTGGAATATCATATTCTCTTCCTCTCAACTGATGGTAACCTGATTTGAGGTCAATTTTTGAGAAACATAAAGCACCCTGAAGCTGATAATAAAGATCATCAATTCTTGAAAAAAGATACTTATTCTTGATGGTAACCTTGTTCAAGTGACGGTAATCTATACACATCCTAAGGTAACCATCTTCCTTTCTGACAAATAGGACCAGTTCACCCTAAGGTGAGACACTTGGTCGAATAAAATCTTTGAAACTAAGAGATCTTTCAACTGCTCTTTTAAATCTTTCAACTCTGCTGCTGCCATTCTATATGGAGGAATAGAGATAGGATAGGTATCTGAATATGTATACCGAAGTTTTTATCTCTCTTAGGAGGGACTCCGAGTAGATCATCTGGAAAGACTTCTGGAAACTCTCTTACTACTAAAACTAACTGACTAGGAGGTATCTCACCACTAGAGTCATTAACTCGGACTAAGTGATATACACACCTCTTGGAAACTAACTTTCTTAACGTAAGGTATGAAATGAAATGACCCTTAGGCATTGCTGAATTGCTCTTCAACTCTATAACTGGTTCACTGGAAACTGGAACTTAACTACTCGAGTTCTACAATCTATTGATGCATAACAGGCATAAAGCCAGTCCATACGTAGAATAATATCAAAATCTACCATGTTTAACTCTACTAAGTCAGCCATGGTACTCTTGTGATTGATGAAAACAAGTACAATCACAATAGACTCTCTCTACTAGAATAGAATCACCAACAGGTGTAGAAACACTGAAGGACTCAAGATATTGCTCTAGAAAAATATCAAAACTGAAGACTTGGATCAAACCAGTGACAACAGTTGGCGAATCCTCTTGCTCTCAGTGACTAGTGATAGCATAAAAATGGTTTCCTTCTCCTTTTTCCCCTAAAGTAGCTCATTTAGATGCAGCTCTATCTGATGAAGCAACTTAAGAAGACTGGTGTCTATTGTCCTCTTTACCATTTCTCGGTCTGCTCTTAGGACTCTCTTTCATAAAATGACCGTTCTGGTCACACTTGAAGCAACCAGTGGAGCCATCACGATGCACCCTTGAGTGGTTCCTACCATACTTAGCACATGCAGGACTCTTAGTACTCCCTTGTGCCTTACTACCTTGCGAATTCGCAGATCAAGCCCTAAAGTTCTGAAAATTCTGACTATTGTACTCACATTTCTTCTTGGTGCAGGTGCACTAGTAGATGATGGAGTAGGTCCTTTCTGCTTATGTTGGAAAGAAGACTGGTTCACACTACTCTTTTGCTGCCCGGATTTATTTCCTTATGTTTTAGCCCTCTTATTCATAAACTCTTCTCTATCCCTCAGCTTACACATGGATCATCAGCCTTGTTATGTCTATGTCACCTATTAGTATCGCAGCCTTACTTTCCTTACTTGTCAGACGAGACAACCCAACAACAACCATACTCATCTTACTCTTCATATCAACAACCATCTCTTTGCTTCTCTAAGCTCATGGGAAAGAAATACCTCATGAAGGCACTCTGAAAAACAACCCAACTCACAATCGGTAACGCGTAAACACGAGTTAGAAAGAAACTTTTTAGAGATAAACTCTAACGCACGAAGTGAGTATGAAAGAAGTGAGGAATTTCCTAAATGTTGTCGCCTCCTAATTATAGATGTGGTGCGCTTCACACTGATAACTAGGACTCTACAGACATGGCTTCATAGACTCCCTAGGACTCTTGAACTCTTTGCTCTGATACCAAGTTTGTCACGCCCCAAGCCTACACCCTGGGTAGGACTGACTCTCGAGAACCATTGCTGGCCCCAAGAGAACCCTTGGCCTGGCTTACTTACTCAGCAGAAGACTTTAAGCATTAAGAAAAGTACATAAATGCAAGATAACTCAATTGTCTCAAACTAAACTCATAATGTTTTAAAAAAAACATTTAACTTAGCCAAAGTGGCAACTCAAAACTGAACATAAGTCAATAAAAAAATAAAGACAAATGAACTAACTGAGTGTCTATATATGAAGCCTCTAATAACTGAGATGGATGTTGGGACAAGACCTCCAACATCCTAATGAACTAAAATGATAAAGTAATGAAAAAGGGAATCCTTCGAAAGGAAGGAGGCTCACCAACAACTCTGAAGCTCAACTGGATCAATGATGCGCTGGATGCTGATCCTAGTTACATTCGTCTGCATCATAAGACGATGAAGGCCAACTAGCATCAGTACATTGAATGTACGAGTATGCGAGTTGGAATGCTAAACAAGATATAGGCTTGAAAATAATCTGAAAGGAACTGAAAAACTTACCTGGCTCAACTCAACTCAAATAACTGAACTCAGTACAATATAAAACAGCTTAAAACAAGTGCAATATAAAGAAAACGTATTTAAAAACTTGATGCCAACTCTATGTGTATGCAAAGATACATATAACTCTAACATGTATGTAAAAATTCAAATAATCTGATGTATATAAAAATACAAAACACTGCTATGGGAGTTTCCCTAACCGACAACCATCACTTAAAAGCTATAGTGATGATACAACATTTTACCTCACGCAGCCAAGGACCATCCTATACCTTGACAAGGGTATAGGACCTAACTCACTAAGTGGATCCACTAGTCTAACCTAAAAATCATTAAAGGGTTCATCTAAAAAGTATGACCCTTTTCTACCCATGATGGCTACATGGTTTATGGAGACGTGAGTTAACTGAACTCAAGCTCTTCCCCATATCGGTGCTCAATACTACTCTCAAAATATGATACTAGCTCTTTATGTTTAAAAACATACACTTTCTTTGGTTTGAGATAATTACTCAAACCTTAGCTTAAAAGCCCTCTTGAAAATTTCAGTTTCCTTTCTTGCTCAAATGTTAAAGCATTTACTCTTTAATTGAAAACTAGCTCAAAGGGTCTTTTGGAAATCAAGGTTTCCTTTCTTCTTTAAATGTGAAAACATTCTACTCTTTGGGAATACATAGTCCCGATATACTCTTTTGAAGACAAGGACTTCAAACTTTATTCTTTAGTCAACTCAAAACTTAAGTCTTTAAAGAAAGTTAAAACGTTTGCGAAAGACTTTTGAAATACTTTATGAACTTCTCTTAGCTTGACTCTTGACTTCTCTTGACTTGACTCATAACTTTCCTTGACTTGAATTTATGGATTCAAGGATTATAATTTGTGATAGGAAAGATCTCATGATACTTAGAAATGATTTTAGATAGCTAAACATGAGAAAATATCGAAATACCAAAATCTGAGGGTGGGTCCGCAATGCGGAAAGACGTTTAAAATTTTGTTTCAAAAAAGAATTTTGAGGCAGAACCCTCCGTGATGACTCCGCGACGTGAAACGAACTTTCCCTAAACTAGGAAGAAGCTCCGCGACACGCCACCACCACTAAATTTCGACCGACGAAATTTCTTCTTCTTTTCCCAGCCCCAATTCACCCAAACTCGATTCTTTTTCTCAAATTTCTTTTAAATACAGATACCCAGAAAATGTACCTAAGAACCTAATGCGAAACAACTCTACCATACGACGTAACGATCTCAGAAACTTCCCAATATCAGCAAAATTCAAGAACAACATCAAAATCAAGAATAGATATCAAGAACATCAACTTTCAAACTCTTTTAGGAGGAATCCATGCTAAAATAAATATGTTTGGCACGTGGGTGAACAAACCCAATGTTATGGAAGACTCACATACCTTGTAGGGATCACCCCCGATGAAATCCACAAGCGATTCTTGAATATCTTGACGATTCCTGCTCCTTCTCCTCTTTTCTCCTTTTCTTTCCTCTTCTCTAAAACCCTAACTCTTTTCCAAAAGCATAAAACTGAACATCAGTTTAGACCCTTAATTAATTCACCAAAACGAATTTAATTAATTGGATAAGGAAAAGACTGAAATACCCTTGACAAATCCGGATTGGACATTTCCTCATTTGAACAACCCAACTTCCAAAGGGCATATCTTACTCATAAGAACTCGAAATCGCGCAAACTCGGCGGCGTTGAATAGATCATTCAAAGAGATTTCCAACCATGTATTCAAGTACACCTAACTCTTCCTGATCTAGGAGTTATGGTCATTTGAAGTTGACCAAAACTCAACTTTTCCAAAATTAAACAAATTTCCAGATTTTCATTCTTTCCAAAAATGACTATTTCCAATTATTAGCTTCTTCCTAGTTATTTCAAATTGCAAGATGTTAAATTTTATAACATTTGAAATTACCCATTTGTCTACATTAATCTATAATCGAATCACATCCCAAGAACCCGTCTCATTATTATTATTTTCATATTGTTTTGTTGCTGCTGTAGTTTATAACTAAAACCAAAACCCCTTTATTTGACATTCGTGTCACCCCCTGATTTGAATCATGGTTTTATACGTTAATGTCTATTCCTATGGCTGATTTGAGCATATTCATACTTGACTCTTGAATCTTAAACACATACTACTCCCTGTGGGATTCGACCCCAACTCATTTAGTTGGTTTATTATACTGACTAGCGATCATTGACACTTAGAACTGGATTAAGTGTCATTGACAACGTTATTCAATCAAACATAAAAGAATGGATTAACACTTTATAAGCTCTTAACTAGGTGAAAGCGTCATGGTTGAGGCTTAGAATAAGGGTTACAACAACATAGGGAGAATACCAAAATGACCCCAACTTAAAAATTGTCAATGTGTGTTAAAAGAAAGGCTTCACATACTGTTTAGGGCTCCACGGTCCGTGAAATACTTCACTAGACGTATAGCCATCAGTGAAACTTTGGATGTCTGACAGGGTCCAACTCGAAATGGAGAAAACTTGGTAGTGTTGGAAAGAGGACTCGTAGAACTTTAATTTGATAGGTAACGTGCTACCTAATTTCTTATGTACTAAGAGATATGGTTATTTGAATTTGACCCAAGTAAAATCTCATATTGAAACTCAATCGGTAAGAAAATTTTCAACTCAAATTTGTGCTAGGGATTCTAGTGACCTTAATTCGTATCCAAAATCATTTCCACATTTAAAGAACTAACCTTAACTTTAAAGCTGACGGGTGACCTGTAAGGACACCTAAACGAGCCATACAAGTCACCACGGGCAGTCTAGGGTCCCGTGCAGGTGACTTAAATCCTGGAAGCCCTGGATGTTTGGACTGCCTCACCTAAATGGGTCATGGACCCCTAAACTGACCGTTTAGGGTTTTGTGAAGGGTCCATTGTCCATTTTGAGTTTGTGGACTTTCCCATTAGACCTCTTTAGCCTTTCTCGAAGTTCAAGGTATTACACGAACGATTCAAATTTTAAGAGTAGAGTTGTGAGGTTTTGTTAGAATGATTTAAGACTTAACTTTGAAATTTTTGGGGTGTTACATTATATAATAGTTTCAAAGTATCACTATAAAAAATACTATATAGGTCAAAATTATGACTTTCAATAATTTTTACTTTTTTTTTTTTTTTATAATAATAGAAGAAAATGATTGTTTTAAATAGAGTTGAACATTCAGGGGGACATGTCTTGATGATAAATTGTGCACTTATTTGAGAAGATACAAACGATGCTATTGCACAAGGCCATGTCTTTTTAATAATTATCTACTATAATTTAGTATTTTTTTCAAAATTATGTGTTTAATTATAAGGCTTAACAAAAATATATGAAGTTAATTAGCCTCTAACCTTATGTATCTTTTGATGATATATTAAGGAATAGCATTTTGCAGCTTCTAGAACTATATTCTATCTCTTTGGGTGTGTTCCAAACCAACGAAAATAAGTGGGTTACTTACTTATTTTCTTTCATTCGATAGGTATGTGAAAAATATATATTTTAATATATTTGTATATAATATAGATAAATACTAATGGAAGTGAGGTTGGGTCTGGGTAGGGGTGTGGATGGGGGATACAAGTATGAGGTGTGTTGGAGAGTGAGGAGGACATAATCAATGTGGAACACATCTTGTCTTAACTGCATACATTAGAAGAGTTTTTCACTTTCTTTTTTCTGTTTCATCTTAGAGACCATATCATTCTTAACAATCCTTTTTTAGGTTTCTCACTCGGTGTCCGGAGCCTACATTTGAGAACTGCAGGGCCCATTCGGGGGTGATGCTCCCAACAAGATTTTTTCCATACCTAGTGCTCGAACTCGAGACCTCTAGTTAAGGATAAAGCAATTTCACCATTGCTCTATAATCTATTGTTGTGACATTCTTACCTATCGAATATGAAAAAATCACTACTAAAAAAGTGATAAAAAACGACGGACAGAAAAGTGATGGACGGCATCGCTCCAAAAAGCGACGCCATTTGCCACACTGTCCGTCACTTTTAATAAAAATATTTATTTTAAAAATTATTTTAAAAAAAGCGACGAACGATATCTCTTAGTCCGTCACTTTTTTCCGCATATTTTTGTGCCAAATATATATAAAATTAATAATTATTTATTTAATATAAATATAGACGTTGTCCGTCACTTTTAATTAAAAATAATTATATATAAATTTAACAATAGCCATGCCGTCCGTCGCTTTTGAATTTTTTTATTTTACTAATTATTTTTTTATGAAAGCGACGGACAACATGCCAAAGTTGCCGTTGTCGCCGCCGCCTCGTTCCCCTCTCTCTTCATTCTCTCCTTGATCTCCTTTAAGGTTAGGGTTTTATTTGTTATAAAAAAACAATTTTTTATTTATTTATTTGATTTAAGATTGATTTTGTGTTTATTGATTGTTAGTTTGAATTAGGGATTATTTTATTGTTAGTTTGTGTTTCTTGATTGTGAATTAAAAAATTTAATGTTAGGGTAAGTTTGAATTAGGGTATCTTAGGATTTATTTAAATTTTGGTATTTCTTGAGTTAATTAGTTTGATTTTAGGATTGTAAGATTAGTTTGAATTAGGGTATTTAAGGAGTTGTTTGAATTTGGGTATTATTTGAGTTAGTTTGATTTATTATTGAGATTTTAGGACTAATAGTTTGAATTTGGGATTAGAAATAGCTAGCTAGTTTGAATTTAGGATTTTAGCACTAGTTAGATTTTGGGATTTAGGACTAGCTTGTTTGAATTTGTGATTTTAAGACTAGTTTGAATTTTGAATTTAGGACTAGTTTGAATTATTATTGAGATTTTAGGACTACTAATAGTTTGAATTTGTGATTTTAGCACTAGTTTGATTTTTGAATTCTAGGAGTACTTTCAATTTGTGATTTTAAGACTAGTTTGAATTTGGAATTTAGAACTAATAGTTTGAATTATATTTGATATTTTAGGACTAATTAATAGTTTGAATTTGGGACACTAGCTAGCTAGTTTGAATTTGGAATTTTAGGGATTTGAATTACAACTTAATTAGAACTTATAATTAATTATAACTT